>JAOUQW010000031.1:2899506-2914744 GCA_028565825.1 Olivaichthys viedmensis | reverse complement strand
CTTTGGATACGACTGATCCAGTTTCAGCAAAGCGTTTTAGAGTGCCGTACAGTGGCAATGAAAAAAATCCCAGATTTCCAATATATGTTTTAAATCAATAAATAAACAATCCTAGTCTAAGAGAACCTTTAGTTTTTAGTTTCATTAAAATAATATGTATTTTCCAGTCTGAAGAGTTTTCCTGGATTCAGCTCAGCCTCTTTTGGCTGCATCCAATTAGATTTGTGCTACGGGAATCACACCAGATCCAAATGTTTGTGTAAGTAATGATGAGTGAAATTGAGACTGTTCTGTGTGTCCAGTTGTTTTTGGTCATCCTGTGAGCATAATGTTCATATTTGTCTTTTCTTTGAGCTCCAAAATCAATGGCCTCCTGATGGAATGATCACCTTAATGGATAATCAATGATGCCCTGAATACTGAGCTCCCACAGGGACAGACTGAGAGAGGGCTGTGTGTGTGTGTGTGTGTGTGTGCGCGTGTCCGTGCTCTGACAGTTTACTGCAATGCTTGACTGGATAATGCTTGCCAAACAAAAGAGATGGCAGTATTGATTAAGCGAGTGTGTTTTTCTTACTCCCTAATGGCCACAGTAATCACTCTGAGCTCAGTGTGCCTACTTTCAACACAGTAGCTTTCTTACTAATATATTATATTACTTCTCTATATAAGGAGTGTTAAACCACCAGGCAGTCTTATGCTTATGTGCGCTATAGTGTGCAGTGTGTTGATAACGTTATCTCGTAATGTCGACATCAGTCAGCGGTGACATCTTTAATGGGCACACAGCAGTTTCATACACTGCAGAGACAGCAACCATTTCAAGGTCATGTTGTCGGTCCAATTTTCAGAACACGCCAGTCATTGTGAACAGTGAGAGAGTGTGCATGCATATATGCAAGAGCGATAGACAGATGACGGCGAGAAAGAGACAGCTGACAGGCAAGTGATGGACAGTATATGGGCAGTTTAGTGTGTGTATATTAAGAGTAATGATTTCAATACAGTATCGAAAAACACTGACATTTAAAACTGTATTGTTAATACGGGCAGTAGAAGAGGTAGTCACTATATTTCCATGGCATAAATGGTTGAGACGTGTTGTTTTCATACACCCGTATTGTGACAAATCCCGCTTCCTGCGATACGATTGGCTAGTAGTTCCAACTCTCAAGCAGTCCGCCGACTAAACATTTGTTAAAATGTTCACATCCCCGTCGCAACAATAGCAAAACAGCGAAACTTGAGAAGCTTGCGCTTATCCCACTCATATTCCGAGTAATACCTTTAGCTGGATATTTCGCTTTGCTGTTGTATTTCGTCTGATTTATGTCCTGCCTCATGTAGTCCATCAAAGATGTGTTGTAATGGTATTAAAATGCAGTGTCTGGGGCGGGGCTGTTTATGCTTACATTTGGAGCTGGCTTTCTCCTGCTACAGCCGGAGCTATGTTGCATATACAGTACTGTGCAAAAGTCTTAGGCACACGTAAAGAAATTGTGTAAAGCAAAAATGCTTTTAAATATAATGAAATTAAGTTCCAGAATATAACGAGCAGTAAACAGTAAAAAAAAAAAAAAAACCTCAAACAAATCAGTGTGTTGGTGTGAGCAGCCTTTGCCTTTAAACTTGCATCAATTCTCTTAAGCACACTGTCGTGCAGTTTTATATGGAAATAGGCTGGTAGGTTGTTCCAAGAATCTTGGAGTTCTTCTGCAGAACTTTGACTCTCACTTGCTTCTGTCTCTGCATGTAAAATCCCAGAACAGCCTTCATACTGTTTTTATCTAAACAGTACAGTGGTCTATTACTTAATATGATATATTAATTAATATAATGTACTTTCTTTAATGACTTACAAAAATGTCTCTGTGACATTCAATTTTTTGGAAAGTTTGGAAATCTAAAATATGCTCTTTTCTAATGACAAACTAATGCACAAGACATCCTATAAACATCTAAGACAAAATTGATATAATTGCCTAATAAATTATAGAATTTATGTAGGTGCCAAAGACTTTTGCACAGTACTGTATATCTGTCGCAAAAATGTTGCATTATGTAAAGAACAATGTACCGATGTACAGCCAGCCGGTCATTATCATGAAATAAACCCCAACAGGACCCTGACGCAGGTTGATGACTTATTTTGGGCATCAAACCTCTTTAAAGCCAAACAATATAATATACTATCTGTAGCATTTTCCACAAAAACAGTCTGTCAATATTTAAAGTATTGTGACTGTCTTTCCTCTTTCTCTGCCTCTCTTTTTTCTTTCTCTCCTCTGCCCAGCACACTCTGCATGATTAGCATCCTCTCGTAATTGAAATCATTTGCATTTTAATGGAGGGCAATTATAACCCCGGACAAAATAAACAGCACTTTTGAAGTTATTTTCCTAAAGAGATGGGCGGCACACTTGGCCTCGCTGATTTCGCCCATCATGAAAGACTCTGCCACTCAGAGCAGAAGTTCTGGTGCTAAAATTGAAACTGAGTTAAAGCAGATATCGGTGCAGATATCAGATCTTGAGGACGTTTTTGAGCCGGGTTGAACAGCCACTATAAGGTTTCTGCACATGGATCATTTGAAATGTTTATGTGAAAATGATGTTGTAAAAATGTGCATTAAACATAGAGCCATATTTAACTTTTTTTTCCTTCACCCCGATGAATGCAGTTGTATAGTTTGTATCAACCTGATCCTACATCAGTACTATTTGGCTAAACACAGGCCCTTGAAACTTTGCATCTAGGGAAGAGGAAAGATCTCAAAGCCAGCACTCTATTGATGTCTGATACGTATCAGATCATTACATTGCACGAGGCAGTGGCTTGGCGTGTGTCTCTAGCTGTGATCCCTGGTTTGAAACCTGTCAGACAGAGCTGACCCTCTAATCCACACTGACATACCCATAACACTCGGCTCACCTAAACTCTCATTTCAGGATTATCGTATTAATCCCGGCTTGTTTCTAAGATTCGGCAGCTATTGAGAGAGTCGCTCTGTCAAGTTTATCTGGCGTTTTCTCCAACACTGGGGCGGCCCGAGCCCCCGTCTCTCCGGCCTGGTGCGAGAGATAAGAGAGGAATGAATTGCAGGCTGGAAAAGAGAGAAATGATCTATGCCTTGGCTTGAGGGACACACTCCAGATGACCTGTCGGATTGGTCTGATTGGAGTGACCCTTGTGTCCTGGCCAAGCTTTTGTACAGGCGCTGGAAATGGGAGGAGATCTAAACTTAGCTGGATGTACTGCTAGCATTAAGACTCAGAGATGACTCTTGTTTGGTCTGTTTCTTTAAATCCAAATGCTTCCCGGAATCACAGAACTGCCATTAACAGCAATGGGCTGAGAAATAAAGAAGAATTTGCATGTTTATTCCCAGTGTTATACATTCTGGGATACTACTTTAGACTTTGGATAACACCGGATCAAATCAGCATAAAACTATCCATTACTTTGTTATTTGTAATGTTAGTCAGTATTCTGTAGCACAGCATTGGCTCAGGCGTTTTGACAGAATTCATTATTTTGCATCATTGTAGTGGTTTTGCCCTTCAATGCCCTTGCACTACAATAGCATGCATTACACAAATACGTCATATAACCATTCCTACTGTGATCAACTAATATTGCCTGCTAGCCATTGAGGTATTGGCTAATAAAAACAAAAGCAGTGCTGCTAGCTAGCTTTAGTGGAGGAATGCTTACCTGAATTGCACTGGTTTTGGAACAAGATAGCATGTTTTTCTTTATTAAAGACATAACAGTTCAGTTGAAGAATTCCTGTAGATGGCAGTGTATCCAGGTGTGGAAAAAGCGAGAAGGTCAAAGCTAAAGGTGGTGTTTTTCACCGTTTCCTCGAAAAAGATGTCGAGCAGTTTGCGGGTATCAGAAGAGACGTTAATACGCCACAGAAAAATGTGTATAGTGTACATACTCCATGTATACTCTAGTCCAAACATGTCTGTTTGGATAATGCTATTCAACAGTAAATCAAAAAAAGTCCACACCTGACAAGTCGTGTCTTTCACTTTAGTAATCCCTGCTCTCCATTATAATGATTTGAAGACAGTTAACAAAGATATATAATTGCAATAAAATATTTGCCTTCCCAGCAGTTGCTAACTGGTTTCCTTCTGCATTAGCCCAATAGCATTAGCTAGTGAGCCAGCGAGCAACCCCAACCCCCAGTCTGTCAGTCATTTTTGTTGGAGACTACATTTAAACACATAGATGGACAGTCACAGATGTGCTCATGGTCACAGCTCAATTAGCTCAGCTAGGAAGTTAGTACAGTTAGGTTCGAGACAAAGCATTATTTCTCTAAGATATCCTGAATTAACCCAAGATAATTATTCCAAAGAACACATAGGCATGGCTGAGGGAGCTCAAATGTCCCTCAGAGGTTCCTGTAGGCAAGCCTAATTGATTAAGAGTTGAATTTGTTTGAGGGTTTTTGCGTAATCTGGGTGTGGATTGTGCCCTATTTTAAATTAGGAGTAGGATTATCATAAGCAGCCGCCTCTCGACTTTTTGCCCTTGAGCGCATAACAAATTTTATCCAGTTAAAGCATTTGCAAAGGCAATAGACAATGCAAAATAACGAAAATAAGAAATAATAAAAGACCTAATAATTAGACTGTCTGTAAGCATATTCTACCATAATTTGTTCCCAGACCTTAAATTTGCATTATAGGGACAGAATGAATGCTGCTTTCCTGAACTAAGGCTCATCATCTCCTGAATAAACCATGGCTTTACTTGTACATGTCAGTAGAGCTGCTGAACCTTTACACGAGAAAGCGACAGGAACAGCTGTTTGGCCTTCTCTGTCTAGATACTCCTCCTTTCTAAGCTCTCTCTTTCATTTTTCTCTCTCTGTGTTTCTCTTATTATATGTCTTTCTCTTTCTCCCTCTCACATTTTCTCTCTTCCATGCATTCTCTCTTTCGCCTCTCAGATTTGTCAGTCATGTCAGGGTGATTAATCCACCTGGAGATAGAGAAAGAGAGAGTATTTTCCCAGCAAATTCCTGCACTGTAAATACCTCGCCGTATATCACTCCTGCGAGCTCGGATTGATAAATACCAAAACTCATTTCCCAAATATCAGTCGCTCTCTGTGACCGGAATAACGTCGAGCCCATTACATTAATACCCTCAGCTGCATTTATTCAGCACCGAAAGCACCTCACTGACATGCTGATAACATGTAATGGCAGGGCAAAGTAAAATCTTTCTGAAACATCAACGCATTCATATGCAGATGTTTCATTGTCTTACGACCGCGTGTGGATCGACAGGGGGCCGGCCTCTTCCTGCCTGACAGAGTGATGACTGGCTACATTGTTAAGTGTAATTACATCTGACTTCAATCAAGCACTTATGAAATGAGGCTCCATCACCATGGAGGCTGGAGGCCTCAGTCATCTAATTGTTTCAGCACTTCATTGACGAACGATCCGCAGTTGTAGAACAGACTCGATTTGCATTACAAGGAAAAGCCACATGCTAATATTACTAGCAGTTTCCTATGACAGTATTCATTTGATAATGGGATATTGAGATGATAATAATCGTATACTGCAGATACTAATAGATACTACGAATATTAACAGGATATTAAGCTATGATACGATCACTACCCCTAACCTGAAAACCCTATTCATAACCTACCCCCACTCCTAATCTTAACCACTCTATGCTCAACCTTCCCCCAAACCCTAGCCCTAAACCTTATTGCACGACCTCTACACCCTTTGCATAACCTTAACCACTCTACACTTAACCTATCTCTACACACTAGCCCTAACCATAACCATAACCTATTCCTATACCCCACCACTAGCCTTAATACCTTACACATAATCTGCACCCTACATCTAGGGTTAAGAATACACTACCTCTACATCCCTACACCTAACCTTAATACACTACCCCCCACGTACCCCTAGCCTTAAACATCAAACACATAACCTTTACCGTACATCTTCCCCTAACCTTAACTACCCTAATCCTAACCCCTACCCCACACCTACCCCTACCTGTAGTTACCTGTAGATACACTAGCCCTAAACCTACTCCTAACCTTTACCACCCTACACATAAACGCTTTATACATAACCAACCCCTACACTGAGGGTTAACCTTAACACAGTAGCCCTAAACCATAACCTTAACCTCTCTAGACATAACCTAGCCCTATACCCTACACCTAACCCCAATACACTACACCTACAGTTACTCCTAACCTTTATCACCCTACACATAACCTACACCATACACTCTACCCGTAATCTTAAACACTCTACACATAACCTTACCCCTACACCCTACCCCTAGCCTTAATACCTTACACATAACCATAACCACCTACACAACCCACACATTGCCTACTCCTACAATATTCCCCTACTCATAATACCCTAGGGATAACCTACCCCTATACCTAGGGTTAACCCTAATACACAAGCCCTACAACCTAGCCTTAACCACTCTAGACATAACCTTGCTCTAAGAGTGTAACCCAAACTTAATACCCTATAAATAGTCTTCCATCTCTTACCCAGCCTTATTCTTCACACAACCTACTACACAATAAATTTTTCAAACTGTCCTTTGTGGTCATTCAGCTATCAATCTGCTTTGTAAAATAAGAAAACTGGCCCCTTAAAACCTTCCAAAGAACCTCTGCTGGACTCATACTGATCGTAGCCCTAAAGCCATGAGAGGATTGAAATATTTCAGGATGAGTTATCACTTTTGACTCCTTGGCCTTTCCTCTGATGGAGACGGTGTGTAGTGTATGAAAGTCAGAGTGAATGGCTGATTCACAGATGGCCAAATCACAGCTCAGTGACATAGTTACACAGGCAGCTCTGATCCTCACAGAGGGCCTCCAGTGACCTAAAACATGCTTCTGCTTTTCACCTCATGGATTACGAGAGGCAAAAGACTGAATGAGAGAGGAAGAGAGGAAAGAGAGAGGGAGAGAGGAAGCCAGGGAGAGTGACTTTATTTGTGTCATATACTGTGTGAGGGATTTGGAAAATTGTTCAGTAATAAAGAGCATCAAAACCTGGGTTTAAATTCCTCCTTCCTGCTGGTGCACACCAGCGAAAAATACACAGCCAATAAAACATCTAAAAATATCAACACATATGTTTGACACAACCTGATTTGCTTAAGGAAAAACACACATTAGCAACTGCATTTACCCATGCATGCAGCTTGACAACCACTTAGGGTATTTCAGTAACTCTGTATTGTATTTATTTATTTGTGTATTTTTTCTCATTAAGCAGAGGTCAGACCGAACATGAATACATTTTGCGAGGCAAAAATCCCAATTCACTTGGACGTGGGAAAAATCATAATTATTCTGGTAGCGGCTAATTTCTCTTCGGGGGCTGAGTTCCTCTCGGTGACCTTTCACCCTGCAGATTTTCAAACCTTGGAAGCGTGAGCCAATAGAAAACAAGATGGCTCTTTGAATAAAAAGAAAAAAAGAAATGGATAAACCTAAGGGCAGTTGTTGAATTTTGTCAATAAACGTTCATCTAAAAAAGGTATTTTTGTGGAATGCTTTCTTAAATTCTGTTTATATATTAAGCTCTAAATCTGTATATCTCTCCCATTCAGAGATGGGACTACATTTTCAATTTATTTACCAGCCTATCAAGCAACTGGAATGACTTTTGTGTTTCAAGTCTCTCATGCCTGTCTCATCATAAGACCTTTATTGTTAGTGTCACGGTTGTAGTTTTTTAATATGTTTTATACACTTGTGTAAACGTTTATTGACCGAATTTAACAACTGCCTTTCGACTTTCATTAGAAGTGAGATTCGAGTAAACAAATTTTCTGTTCTTTTTACATTACAGGTAAACGTGTTCAGATTCTTGTGCATGGTAATTGTACATACTCTACCGATGCGCTCGATGGAGCTTTATTGTCACTTGGCGCTCAGACAAACTAGCTAGCTGTTTTGCTGTTCACTGAACCACGACATTCCCTCCAGAATCCCATCACACCCAGTACTGCCTATTATCGCCAGTTTTTTGGCTCACCCCAGCAAAGAAAATAGCGAGAGTCCAGTGTGACCGCTGATTAACACACCTAACACGAATTGTCCATTAGGAAGCCGTGAGCATGAAATGTGCTCTCGAGGTGTTTGCTGTGATGGACGGTGCTGCTCTCCAGCTAGCCCTGCTTCATGCCTCTTTAATGGCATAAGTCATTTAGATGCATCTGTGCATTGTTTTGATGTTTTTATCTCACACAAAACACACACACACACACACACATATATACAGGGTGTTTGTCCTGGTCTTCGCTCGGACTGGTGCCCAGCCTAATATCCTATTAAAAGCACGTGCCATACCGTCTGTGCCACAGATGCCTGACGCGCGGACCGGACACAAATAATTTGTTGTTTGTTTATTCATTTATATATTTTCCCAGGTTTTAGAGCGAGAAAACAGCTGCCGTGTCACCACACCACCACTCTTACTCCCCAGAATAGCTAATCCATGAAAAGTGCTGGCAGGATACATACAGTAGCTCAGGTGGACAGGCTGCACAGCCAACTGGAAAAGGATTACACACAGACACACACACACACACACACACACAGTCCCAATGGAAAATGATGAGATTCTAGAATCATGACTAAAGAGCATTCTAGAATCCTCCTGTGTTTTCTGCTTCCAAGACTCTGCACTTTTTTTTTTTTTTGTTATCTGTAAATGAAGTGGGTAAAATCCTGGTATATACTGAACACCTACTCATTTGCATATATATTTAAAATCCATGGTATTGAAATGTAAAGGTTGGACAATTTTTACATCAAGGAAAGTTCTTGCTGAGTTACCTTGGAAGAACAAACTTGAAAGAAGAGCACAAGGAGTAACTTTGCTAGGTAGATGAAGTTACCAGTGACGTTGGGCTTATTTAGCTAACTGGAGACTCCATATTAGGTGTTCGACTGTATTACATATTTCTCCACATTCTTTTTTTTTTTTTCCAGAATTGAATTGTAATGCACAGTTTAAGTTTGGTTAAAACAAAAAAACTGAACATAAGAACATGCATCCTTGATATCTGGGTAGGATTAAGAACACGCCTGGTTGTTTGAATCGTTCTCAGTACTTAATTACTTGGTCATTAAACTTTGGCAGTGGAAGAAGACATCCAGTGAGTACATGAGAACGCAAGAACACGTACAAGAACACATGAGGAACACAGAAGTTTCAACATTACCACAACAACAAGAAGTGTGTGAGCCCTGTCAGAGGGTAACGAGTAGCTAACGTTAGCTCAGCATGCTAGGCGAGTTTTTAATGGCCCTGCTTGTGTTATATAATGTCTGTCTCAGAAAAATATCCTTTTGCTTCCACAATCCTTGTTTCTAGAATGTGTGATATATATACTGTTGCTAACACGGCAGAGAGGTGGAGGCAGTGTGGGGAAGCTTGAGTCCCGCCGTATGGCTGTCTCTCTCTCACACGCACAGCATTAGAGTGACTGCAAAGCCCTTTGGTAAAGACTGCCCTAGCTATTACACATACACACACACACACACACACACTTACACTGGCTAAAGTGCATGCCTCTCAGCTCGACCAATATGTATAACACATGAATTTCATTACATACATCAAACTTAAATTCCCAGAACAGCATATAATTTATATTATGCGTTAACTACGAAGGCAGAAATTTATTTAGTACACTTATTATTATAGACTCTTATTATTATAGAGTCATGGTTTTCGCATTGCCTCAACCAGGATTATTGACTTGTGATTGACTGTAAAGGGGCGTGTCTCAGGCAAGTCCCGACCCCCCTGTTATCTCAAGCTGAAAACAGCTGAGTGAGGGAAATGAAGATGCCAAGAAGAAAGGCAAAAGGTGTAAAACCACTTAATCTCTCTATAAATACACACACACACACACACTTTGTCTACAGACTGCTCACTAGCTAATTAATTAAATGGGTCGCATGCCATGAGAAGAAAGTCTGTGCATTTAGTTGGATGGAGGATGAACGTTTTAATTCACTAGCTAGAGCCCCAAACAGCACCCCTGATTAGCTGTATTTCAGTATGTCATTTTAATAACATAGGATGTGTGTGTGTGTGTGTGTGTGTGTGTGTGTAATGGTGGGTGGGTGTTTTTACAAAACCTGTGAAGCGCTATATACCTTCATGCCATAGAAGAATCCATTTTTAAAGCCTTCTAATTGACGCTTTGTTCCGTTCACCTCATTGTTATTCATCTGTATGCGTTCACAATCATAAATCCAGCGGCGACTGACGCAGGAACGCCAGATTGGCATGGCACGATCTTTCCCCAACGCTCCGGATCTGACGGCCGGATTTCATCTTCCTCCCCCGACCGTGAGAACACGCCGGCGACGGATCTGTTGACACATCCGTCCGCATGTGTCTGTGTAATGATATTATTTTTCATTTCCCGGGCAAAAAGAAAACACCATTACCCAAGGCAGTGAGTCGTAACGGAGCATTCTGTGCCTCCGTCTCTTTTCCCCCTCTTCGGCGGGACTCTAATTGAATTACCCTCTCTCATGATGGAACGTTTCAAAGGGACTGTTGCTGTCTTACTCCCTCTCCCTGCTTTCGTTTCAGGCTTTTCACAAAACCTAACCCCTCGGTCTACCTTTTCTCTTCCTTTCCACTTCAAGCATGTATTGCCGACTGACACTGACACAAGCTGCCCAGTGGCTTTAGTCTCGACTAAAGGAACTCTGGCTCCAGATACAGAGAGAATATAAAGAGACAGATGGACAGGGTCAGGTTATAGACCTGTCTTTTATTCTCTGTCTGTGGTCGAGGCCCATATTCAGGCTAAGAAGAACATGCAGCATTCTTCGGGACATAGACGTCCTCCACTAGCAGCTAGTCAGTCAGCCTGAATGCAGGCTGATGGATCAAGAGGCAAGAAGCTGTCTTGTCTTTTGTGCAGGGAAATTAACCAAGGAAGAGAAAGTTAAATGAGGGATTCTACTCTGACTGGCACCCTTGTAGTTAGAAGTACACCCATCACACACAACGCACACACATACGTTTGTGATGCATAATTTTGTTTGTATACCGAATTATGGTGAAATACTGTTTCTACAAGAAAGTAAACCACACAAATCATTCATTTGGGGATTTGCTTTAGAGATTTTGTTGCATGAAAGACTTTTGATAATGAATCATATAAGAGATCCCAAGGCATTCACTGACATATGTGCAGAATCAGAACAGATGTCTTTGGACACTTTTAAACCTTAAATCTGAATAAAACCACAAATTAGAATTATTAGTAGTGTTCGTGAAAATCTTTAGTGGGTTAGAGGTTAGTTTTAGTGTGTAGATAATCGCAGGACATCCCCTGAGTAGATGTTATTAGCTTGTCTCTCCCTTTCATTAGTGGAATTGTGCAAATGAGCTTTTTAGGGCCCCTTAGAGTCATGGACAATTTTCTATTTCTTTAAGTACCCTCTGTCTTTGTCAAGGCATACACTCTTAAACAGTACAATATAATTCTAAAACAAAACACACCAAAACATGTCTAAGGGTGCTTTCACATATGCATCGTTTAGTCCGTTTGAATCAAACCCTGGTGCACAGCAAAATTCCAAGCTCCAGTGCGGTTCGTTTTGCAGTGAGAAAGCGATTCGACTGAATCGACCCAGCTGCAGGAAGTGAACCAATCATGCCGTGTATTATGGGTTGCAGGCAGCATTTTTTTATTATTATTATTTATTTATTTATTTTAGAAGCGAGCTGCTAAACTGACCTGCGAGGCGCAAACTGAGCCAAAGTGATGCAGAACTACAATGTGTTCTGGATATCAGTGGGCTTTAAAAAATATTCTGAAAAAAAGAACCGATAGGCCAAATGAATCAGTGTGAATGACGGAGAACATTCTGGAAACCTCCTATTAATCCCACAGGTATGGCACACCAACCCAACATTTGTTGGTGCGTGCTGGAGAACATTGGGTTGGTGTATATTTTGTAGACATTACAAACCAATAGACAATCTTCTCCACCCCTCTGCTTCCTTTTACAGTGTTTGATTGATACAGTGCCACCGCCATCCCTGTGTGTGTGTGGCTTTGTATGAGTGCACTGCATATCACATTGATATTGGCACCTTTGACAGAAATCAGTCACAATCTTTTAAACAGTGGCCTGCTTAAATGAGGGGTCAAGCAGCGGGGAGAGTCTGAATGCGATTCCTTCGCTGAAGGAGACTAGGAGAATGGCGGAACAGAGCTCTCACTTACTAAGTAGGGAACAGACTGAGGGACTAAGTGCTCCCTGAGGGCCTGACCCACAGCCTGAGCTCTGAAAACCCACAATCAGGAGAGCAAAGCAAAATTGATTAGCACATTCTTTTCTGTTGAAGAGCTCCGGCAAAGCCGGTGGTTTGAGCTTTTAGGGCATATGGAGCAGTGAAGGATGGATAGAAATATCACTTAAAAATGGAAGAATACTGATTCTTAATCTACACCTCACACAATAAGTGTAAGAAATGCATGGTTTTTCTGGCAGGAATGTCTCAAAAAGGCCTGCTTTTTTACAGTTCGTGGCAGAACGAAAGAAAAAAAAAATGAAAAGAAAAAGAGAACATGACTTTCTATTGTGCTGTCCAACAAACACAACGCACAATGTTAATCAGCAAGTCAAAATTGCAACACAAAATCCATTGCCCCTTTCTCTTTTTGAGTGATTTTTCTTTTGTCCATACCTGCCTCCAAAGTACTGCCGTCGGTTGGTTGGTGATTTATGTTATTAGTGCTATAAGGAAAATAATATTGCCGAAATGTATTTGTATTGATGAAGAAGGGTAGTGACTTCGCTCTCAATAATGCTCAGCGTCGGTTAAAAAAGAATCTGTATTTTGTAGTGAGGATACTCACTTCTTATCATTTAGAAGTAAGAAAAAAAGCAAAAAAAACGGACGCTTTCTAGCATCATGTGCTGAAAGTCAAGTCTGAAAGTCATTCTAACACATCATCCGATCCAGTCGTGTATAAATGTATACACTATACTTGGCTGGATAGATGGATAGAAAATGATTAGTATAGACTAACCAATCGCATGCCTGTGTGTGACCGTGTGTGTGCTTTTGGGTTAGTCTATTGGCCCATGATGTAATGTTTGAGTGCTTTGGAAATAGATTGAGGCCACTAGCCTGTGTGTAGAACATGGCTCAATAAAATCTCTCAACCCGTTTCTCTCTTTCTCTCTCCATGTGTGTGTTTGACAAACGCGACTTTGACAGCTATGTTTCCCCATTGATGGCTGAGCGCACGTTTCAACTGATATGGAAAAGACTCGCCATGCAGGCGTGCCGCGTTCGGCTGAAATAAAGAAATACGGAGTAAAATAAATAAACGGGGAGTGATGTGTACTCTACGTCTGCTCTGATAGCTCTCCCAATGTGCCGCTGCCTTTAATCGGCTCTGAGAAGGCACTGCTTCCATGTAGCAACAGAGCGACGCTAGCTGGAATTAGCGTGCTGAAGCAAATCTGCATGTAGTGCCATTAGCATGAAGTGTGTGAGTGTGTGTGCCTGTTCACATCAGTAACCTAAGCTGCCGTTCGGGTAACCCAAGTCATTAAGATGGCTGCCATAGCTGTGCCGATAAACATTAGCGGTGAAGCTAAGCAGCTAGTGCTCAGGGAGAGGTTAGCACATGGGATGAAATGTGGCCTATTTGCCTGTGCACGTCATGATCTAAGTGCCCACAAGAGACATCGATTATATCGACTGACCTCTCTCCTGGCAGCAAGGCTAAATTATGTATGCACATATTTGCGTACTGATTAGCATTACAGTTTGATTATTACAAAATCGTATTGCTTTATAGTTTCTAGCACATTGCGATCAGTTGCTACAGCTGGATTGTATTAAAAAGTAGCCGTACTATTCAAGCAGACACTGAATTGAGAGAAAGCGCGAGAGAGATGGCGACAGAGAGAGATGATGAAGTGTCAGCTACTCTCAATGTCTGTTCGGAGGTGACCTGCACCTGCCCGGCCTTGGCACTGTTACAACCTGGCCCTTAATCACAGCTGTCTGCCTCAACTAGCCACCCACACACACGCACTGCACTTATCCAGCCATCCCCAAATCTGATTTTGTATGAGGCCATTTATCAAGGATGTATAGCCTTAGTGCTGCCTTTTAGTTCACACTACACGATTTCAACTCTGATTTCCTTGTTAATGACAAATTTAAGGAATCTACATGAACACCTTTCAGATCGGCAACTGATCACTACGCATGCTCGTCGTCTAGTGTGAGCAGTACAGCGATTCTGGGATTTTGAAAGTCATGTTTTGTCCACTGGGCATAACCGGGCAGGTGTTTGGGGAAAGCTAAATGGAAAAAGGAAATTACACGACTTACTGTTTTGTAAAGTTCTGGACTCAAGCTGTAAAGGTGTAGTCAGCGAGTTTGGCAGAGGTTAGCTGAAGCTAGACGTATCGAAACTCAAAATACAAACAAATACAGCCCTACCGTTCAACAATGCTCCAACGATTTGACAGACAGCATGACTGACAGGCAAGCAGAGACGTCTCTTCGATAGGTTGAATGTTGGTGGTCCAAAACATTCGTTTTTATTCCTGTTTACAGAACCCGAGGCGCCACAGAGACCGGGATGGGAGAGACTTTCTGATGTCTAGACTGGTCAAAGTCCTCCAGTTTTTATATTTACTGAAGAGAATCTAGTAATGTAGTGATGCTGTACTCTGCAGGTTTCCTATCCTACTGTTAGCCAAAGGCATGTGTGTGTTAGGAGTGTCTCAATGTTTCTCATCCACCTACACTGATTCAAAATAGCGTGTATCGGGAAAAAAAGGTCCGGTCCTTGTAAAAGAAGTGTGGCCTCTGTGCCTGTCAGGCCCAGTGAAGGAGGTGTGGCCTCTGTGCCTGTCAGGCCCAGTGAAGGAGGTGTGGCCTCTGTGCCTGTCAGGCTCAGTGAAGGAGGTGTGGCCTCTGTGCCTGTCAGGCCCAGTGAAGGAGGTGTGGCATCTGTGCCTGTCAAACTCAGTGAAGTAGGTGTGGCCTCTGTGCCTGTCAGGCCCAGTGAAGTAGGTGTGGCCTCTGTGCCTGTCAGGCTCAGTGAAGGAGGTGTGGCCTCTGTGCCTGTCAGGCTCAGTGAAGGAGGTGTGGCCTCTGTGCCTGTCAGGCTCAGTGAAGGAGGTG
>JAOUQW010000031.1:2887823-2899406 GCA_028565825.1 Olivaichthys viedmensis | reverse complement strand
TTTATTGGTCTATATACATGTGCAAGCTGTGTTCCCCTTCACTGTTGTTATGGATGTGTCTGTGTGTGTGTGTTTGACGATGCGTACTATTCCATGTGTGTGTGTGTGTGTGTGTTTGACGATGCGTATTATTCCATGTGTGTGTGTGTGTGTGTGTGTTTGACGATGCGTATTATTCCATGTGTGTGTGTGTGTGTGTGTTCTATCATTCATTATTCTCTCAGCCGATTGTTTCTCCTCCTCTCCCCAAGCTTTTTTCTTTCTTTCTTTCTTTCCTTCCTTCCATCAGATTTACAGCTGATAACACAGGAGCAGATGTTCTAATAAGCCTTGTTGATGTGACATTTTTAACCGCTTCATGCTCAATGTGTTTCTTGGCAAAAGAAGAAAAAAAAAAGAAGCGTTTTCTGATACTTTACAAATATTTTTGACACAAAAATGTGATGCAACATCATATATTTAACCTTCTACTGCACACTTTTTTAGGATTCCACCCTATTGTTCAGACGCAGGAGTATCTATCCATCTATCTATCCATCTATCTGTATGTCAGTCTGTCTGTGTGTCTGTATTTTCCCTTCCTCCCAGTATGTCCCAAACGCCCAGGGACCCCGGATGCTCCGCAGTGTTGCTCTTAACTCACCTGTACGAAGTTTTCAGCGTTCCTGATTCAGCTTGCTTTGGCCGTGTTGGGAGCTGGGAGAGAACAAAACTGTGAGGGGGTCCCCGAGAAACATTTGTAAAACACTGACATATCTATCGTATCTACACTATGAGTCTGCCCTGTGCTTCCTGGTAAATCTCTGGCGACGATAAGACTGTTGCTAAGACTGTGTAAGTGTGTGTGTGTGTGTGTGTCCTGCATTTGCCTGTGTGTATTGGGGAATGTTAGAGAAGAGCTGTGCGCGTGATGAGGTGTCGTAAAGAGTGTAGCAGTGCAAAAGTATTACTTCTCTCCTCTTCACTGACTTCTGTCATGTTGGTGTGTGTGTGTGGTGTGTGTATGTATGTGTGTGTGTGTGTGTGTGTGTGTGTGTATGTGTATGTGTGTGTGAGGGAGTCGTTGTGACTGCAGGCCATCACAGCGCTGCTCACTCGAGAGGAAACACCACAGCTGTGCTTTCTGACAGCTGCCTCAATGACACACACACACACACATGTACGCATACATGCACACACACGGAGCGGTCTACAACACAGATTCATAAGAACAGTGTGCAGTCATAAATCTAAAGACATTTACACACACACACACACGCATACTCAGGCAGCGCAGTCATATACACAACATGGATGAACATGCACAGTGGGCAGTCTTATACTTCCATACACACACACACACACACACACAGAGTTAGCCAGCTTGTTAAAGACCCTTCTGATCTTCTCTGACACTGCTGGATAAAGCATAATCTTCCTCAGATGAGTCCTGCCAATCCCGGTCTGCTCTCTCTTCATCTCTTCATCCTTTTGTCTTTTCGCTTGCTTCCTTTCCTCTTACAGAACGATGATCTGGTGATGAACCCTATTCCTCTTGATTTGTAGCCCGTGAAATGGGCCTTTGTCCGGGTAGGAGTAGCTCAGCGGTTAAGGTTTATTGTGCTAGTGACTAGAAAGTTGAAAGTTCTTGTCGCCGAAAGCCTCTGTTGGGCCCTTGAGCATGACCCTTAACCTTTAACTTCTCAGCTATTATATATATTCTACCTCATTTTGCTCTCAGGAGCGTCCTCCTGTTTATTTGGCATTACTTCCTGGTTTTACAGAGTTCCTACTTCCTGTTTTCCTCCCTTCCCCCCATTACTCTGTGAATATATACCCCTTTGTGTAGCTCTGTTTTTTTGTTTTTTTTGCGATTTCTTATATGTATCATTACTGCAATTACAACCCGTTTCTATTTTCCTTTTTCTGTAGTTCCCTAGTCATAAACTAGTTTCATAAAAAGTTTCCATCGACTTTATGTACATAATGAAAGCAATAAAATGCATTACAAATGTTTGCACATTTTGCTGCCCACAGCTCTTTCTATCAAATTGACTTTTTGCACTAAAAATCATTTACATAATGATGTCATTTCTTATAAAAAAAGAAAAAGAAGTTGGTCAATTTTGATTGTTTTATTTTTTTATTATGACTGATAAGCATTATAAAAACAGAAGCTAAATTTTATGCAGTATTTTTCTGTCAAAAACACTTTCATCATATATATCATATATTTACGGTATCCGATTTTTCGGATGCGGTGTATGATTTTTTTTTTTTAGCGTTATTTTTTTTTTTTTTATAAAACACATCTACCTAAACACATTTAAGGCTATTTTATAGTCACACTCCAACTTTGGGATGTTAAATTGGTCATTTTCCTGTGTTTTGACCCCAACAATAGATCACCAGTGAGATTTTCTAAAGAACACCAATATAGACACTCTGTACTAACCAGCTGCTTCTCTCTCCTAATTGTTTCAAAATTGGCAAGTAACTATGATAATCTCAACATTTAATGGGACCTTGTATCTCTCTTTTTTTTTCCTAACAGCTAAATTGATTGACAGCTAGCTTATTGAAAGTGCAGTTTAAATATGGCAGCATTGTTTAATTGAATAGCAACTTTAGTATCAATTTCCCTCCTTCGCTTGATTACTGTTTTGTTTCCGTCAGCATGCTGTGCGTCAGTCATCGATGTGGGGGAACAATTCAGCACAGATACAAAGCGCTAAACATTTCCTGTGCTCGATGCAAATGCTCCTAATCACCTTCCTCGCCAGGCCATTTTAATTGCACCTCTTTAATTTCATGAATAAATCCACCCTATTGAATGTGGTGGAGTCCTATAGTGCAGGCTGTTTGGGATGAGGGGAGGTGGGTTAATTATGGAAGGAAAGCACAATAGATTCATCATTATACCGGCTCCTGTGAACAGCACTGAAATCCGCTTAGTCAGTTCGACAACTGTGAAGGTGCATTTAGGATTCATCCTTCGTTCTGTCAGGGTTAGAATAGAAGAGTAAACATGTATGCTAATTTTTTCAGTGTCAAATGATAAATTGTGGAGCCTTGACCAAACGCCACAACAGAAGTGCGTTTTCTTGTTTTTCTGCGTTGAGTTAATGTTTTTGTGTATATTTTAAGAATCTATTAGGAATCTCAGAATCAGAAAGGTGTTTTATTTACTAATATTAATTTAAGAGGAACTACTTTTTTAGTTGCTTACATTAACAGGCATTGGCATAAGCAAAAGAGTGAAATACAAATAAAATAAATGAATTGTTGAAATATTTCACCAATAATTACTGGTTTCAGTATGAAGAAAAAGCATTATGTACAGTAGGGATGTGTCGTTCGCTAACAAGTCGACTCTTAGATGAATATTGGAAGCTGACTCGCTTATCTGATTATCTATTTATTTTTTTTGAAGACAGGACAAATAGTTTGACTCTATGACATTCTTACTGACAACTTATCAGTATTATGTAGGCCTAATGCTGTTAATCACATGCAGTGTAACTGTGATTGAAATGCATCCAGTGAAACTTCTTATCAACAACTCACTTGTTCGGTACACCATAACGATTCAGAACCACATCTAGCAAAATCGGTGTATAACTCTCACCTGTGTGTAGCCTAAGTAGCATGAGCACAAAGGTCCGAATGCACTGCTGCTTGTTAAGACGTTAGTGTATTAGGGAGGTGAACGGGTATCAGAATAAACAGTTAACAATATGGGCTGTTGGGTTAAAAGGCTGAGACAGGAATCTTCTTTAGTTTCTTCTTTAATGAAAGATACAGCAGGCACAATAATATGAATGCATATGTTTACTGTATTTGTCAATACACGTGTGTACCATCTTGCTGTTTTCACATTTATTTCAGCAGTATCAATTACAAATGCAAAGCACAATAATAGAGTGTTATCTGAATATGTTAATGATGTAATAATTTTAGGTTGGATACAAAGGAAAAGACAGCATTATTTGTCTCGCATTGACTATTGAATCTCACTCTGCCCCGGCAACTAGGCAACTTTATCTTGAAGCCTGTAAAATCTTTATATGTCTAATCCTTCTTGAGGTTGGAAACTGTAAGATAACGAGCTGAGACGCATACTGGCACTTGTGTGTTAGCCATATGTGCGGCTGAATTGATATGCGTGTATCTCGGTCTGTCAGTTTGTTGGAGTTGTAAACCACAAACTCCTCTGTAAATGAAACATGTTACATGGCAGGGTCTGCAGCGCACATGTCTGTGAAATAATCAGTGTTTAATTCGATTCAATCACAGGAAGTCTTGTTACAACTTTTTCGTCCCTACTCCTCTACCACTGAGCATTTCAAGACCTGCTTCATTTTCAGTGCTTTTGAAGTTGTCTACTTAATAAAACTTTACTAACCTTCATTACAACTTTAAAGGGCACTTACAGGAAATTGTTCTGGTTCCCTTCTCACACACATACAGCTTTTATGGACTCAGCAGGCTCACAGTAGAGGTGACATCTGTCATCCGTGTATATAATATGATCTAATGTGATTTTCTTTTCTGCTTAATAATGCTTAATAAGATATCTGTAGCCCTGATGATCCAAAGAATGGCGCAAGAAGAAAAAATATATATATATATATTTAATTCAGCCTCTTTAAATATGTTTGATGCCAATTTGTACTAAAAGGCAGCATCAAACACCAAATTCACTATTAATCACCACTGTTCTCCAACACACACCAACATTCTCCATCAAACACCAACATTCACTATCAAACATCAACTTTCTCCATCAAACACCAATATTCGCAAACACCACCATTCTCCATCATACACAGACATTCTCAGTAAGACACTGACATTCTCCATTAAACACCAACAATCTCCATCAAAGACCCCATCAAACACCACCATTATCATCAAACACCGACATTCTCCATCAAACACCACCATTATCATCAAACACCGACATTCTCCATCAAACACTGCCATTCTCCATCAAACACCACCATTATCATCAAACACTGCCATTCTCCATCAAACACCGACATTCTCCATCAAACACCGACATTCTCCATCAAACATGGGCATTTAACATTAAACACCAAAATTCTCAGTGAAACAGACATTCTCCATCAAACAAACATTCTTCGTCAAACCCCATCACTCACAAACAGGAGAACATTCTACAAACTTCCCAATAATCACCCACTGGTATGATGTTCACACTGTTTCAGCCCATGCTGACTGGGGATTCAAGTTAGTGTGCAGCCTTACTCGACTTGCAGCCTTACTCCTTTCCAAAATATTTTATATAATCAGACATCAGGGAAAGACCAGATCAGTTATTAAAATAGAGCTGTGTGGTTTAACCCAAAGCAGTGTGAAGATGCCATCTGCAGGAGCAGCTCTCCCCAAAGCAGCCTCTATTTCATCACTCATAGTTTGTATTGGCAGCTGAGATTCCACCAACTCACTGGAACAAGCAAAAGCTATAATATGGTATCTGCTTTAATGAAACTCTAGACACAATGGAATAGAATTGACTTTTTTTTTTCTTGATATTACCGGATCTATCTAATACTCTATCCCTTACTCTAATCTATCCCTTCCTCCAACCTGAAGCCTAAACCTTACTCTAAGCCTTACCCTAACTTTAAGCCTAAGTCTAACCCTATCCCTGACCCTAGCACTAACTAACCCTAACTCTATTCAAGTCAAAAGTACAGACCTTGCAGGCACTCTATCAAGACTGTACACACTGTACAAGTGGAATATGTCCATCTCTATGAAATGTGTCCGAACGTTCTGGAACCAAGTGCTCTACACGGGCTGAGAGAACCTGCACGGTCTGTGTGGTTAGGAATAGCGCCGTTGTTGTTTGCTGAAGTCAGAGGAGTGTTAGAGTCATTCTTCCGCACACAGCGCATATGTTTGCGATCCGCTCGTCTTGGTTTGGTCTCAGCTGTTCCATAACACTTGATTTCCTCAACTCTCATGCTCCCATTGACGCCATTCTTAATCATTTGCCGGAAAGTTCCACTCTGGCACTTTGCCATTTTGGGGTTTATTTGGTTTATTACTTTATTTATTTGATCTGCACTAGGCTTGCCAATATTTTCTGCTTTTCTACCATGTCACTCATCCCTCTCGCTCTACTTGTCCTCTTTCTTTCTTTCTCTCTGCTCTTTGTTTTCTTTTTTGCAACCCCACTCCACACATTCTGTCTGTCTCTCTCTCTCCCTCTGTGTTTTACCCAGCACACTTTTTATTCTGCGTAACTGTAATGAACGCACTCAGTCAGGACAGAATTTTGACACATTGAATATTAAACACTATTAAACATGGCCAAAATAATGAGCGAAAAAGCCCATATGAGTGTCTTACTCATATGCACTGCCAAATAAGCTTTTTGCAGAATTAATTTCCACTGTATGCAGAGCGTTCCATAATAAATAAATCATTTTTATTGACATCGTGATATACTTGTCAGACTCTGTAAGTCTTTCAAATAAGACATTATTTTATTCCACCATGTATTAAAAATACATCTAAAACCTGCAAGTGGAAACATCAGATCAGAAATAGGAAAGGTTTCTCGTATTAGACATGCTCCTCGTGTAGAATGTAGTAAATAAAGCCAAGTTACTTACGTAGGATGAAAAGGGAAAAGGCCTTTATTTTGGACATAAACATCCCATTTTTAAGTGGTTCATATTGAATGTGTTCATTATGAATACGTGTTTGAGGTAGCAGGTGTGTTAGAGCAGGCAAAGCACATACAAGTGCAGACTGATGTTTCCTTATGATCACTGATGTCCTTTTGGCCTGCTTCACTTCAGCATGCAGCCGCTCAGTGCACATCCCTGTCTTTGGATTGATTGCTTTGGGCTTGATGTCGGCTTGTCTGTGCTTGGAGTAATGACTTGCTTTTGAAGGTCATGAGAGAGAGAGAGAGAGAGAGAGAGAGAGAGTTTATGAGAGAGTTTATGAGGCATTAAAGTATCAGATGAAAGAAAATGATTCTCGCTTCAGCATTGGCAGCTGACATCTTCACACACACACAGAAACAAGATAAAGAATCACATACAGATACACACAAAGACATGAATGCACACAGAATTCCCATTGACTTTTCATTTAATGCAAGCAATGAAATGAAACTGTGTAAAAAAGATGTCTGCGTTTCAATCAAATTGACGTTTTGCGCCAAACCTGCTTTACATAATGATGTCATTTCTTACATATGAATGCTGTCGCATAAGTATTGCTTGGTCAAAAAAAAAGTTGTGTTTGACACGTTTGCATCAAGCATTTCATGTATATTGCAAATTATTTCCTTTTTTTTTTTTTTTTTTTGGCTTCCCTGACTTCTCCATCACAGACTAACAAGGTACAGACCACTGATTAGTATTTTCTTGTCTTTCTTATGACTCAGCTGGTCGCCACATTTACAACATCCAAAGACAACGGTGCAGAAATGGTACGGCCGAGCCCATAAAGAACCTGCCTTTTTAATTTTCCGACGTTTCCTATCAAATACAGACGTCATGATATATTCTAGCATGAAACTAAGAAAAGCCCCCTTCCCCTCCTCAGCCCAGCTGTCCAACTCTGCCGCCATACGGCTGGTTTCTAGCTGGTTTGTTTTGTTGATTTGTTGGAGGAGAGGTGCGTGATGAAAAGCCTGTTACATGACACTAAATGTAAGCGTATTTGCACTAAATTTCTAGTCAAAAAACGCTGTCGCTGTAGTTTTTCAGCAAACACTTTATCCGCCTAAGAAACGTTTAAAAGCGTTAAAACCTTTTTTTGCACAAAGATCTCTCAAATGGAAACCTGCCTATAGGCAACTTTTATGCTAAGTCAGTATAAAAACACACATAATCACAAGGAAACTAGGCAGCAAATCTGCAGCACATAACTGTACTTACACTAACTACACTATTAGTTGTTACAAGAAAGTGACTGCACCATCAGCTATTACTTTAAGAGGTTGTCTCCAATGTTTCCAACATTCATATTCACATCACTCATCTGCTCCTGGCGACCTTGATGTGTTGAAGCAGTCTGTGATAATGTGTGCAGCAATTACCATTTATAAAATGCTAATAAAGACATCGGGAGCACCACAGACACATGCACTTCCTAAGGCCTGCGTGTATGTGTGTGCGGACAAAGTGAACACCTTCTCATTACCATGTATTTGTTTATTCATGATGTGTCTCAGCTGCCTTAGTGATCGTCCAGTCTGAGCTTACAGCTTAATAAGAGTCTGTGACACATTATGCTACCAGGCAACTTTATCCATCTCTCCTACATACACCCACACACCAGGTAAAGTTATCCATAGCACTGTAAAACTATTCCCAAATGAACATACTCCGCTCATGCTGAGACCGAAAAAAAGTGGGAACTACAGTCGATTTTAAATCTCCTTTAAGACGTCTTCAGCCGGAGAGAAAAACGTCTCTCCAGAACACAGCACTTTAGAGCAGACCCTCTCACCATCTACGGGCTATAAAAAGGTTATAGCTGCGTAAATCTCTCGCTCGTCTCTCAGGGCAAATGTTAGATGGCTTTATTCACAATCACTTCAGGCTATGACCACTCAACACCTGTTCTACCTCTCCAACAACTGAATCAACTCCAACAAGAACTCAGTGAATCACAAGCTCACGCAGGGATTCAATAGGGAATCAACTCATATAGTGATTCAGTAAATTATTGCCGAATTGGCTTACGGAAGGATTTGGTCAATCAAATACTAATCCAGACGATCCAGTGATTCGATTCGAACAAGGATTTACTAAATTAAACACTAAATCAGATAATCTAGTGATTCAATTTAAACAGTGATTCACCAAATTAAACGCTAAATCAGCTAATCCAGTGATTCAATTTAAAAAGTGATTCACCAAATTAAACGCTAAATCAGCTAATCCAGTGATTCAATTTAAAAAGTGATTCAGTAAATTAAATACTGAATCAGATAATCCAGTGATTCAATTTATAAAGTGATTCAGTAAATTAAATACTAAATCAGATAATCCAGTGATTTAGTTTGAACAACGATTCAGTAAATTAATTCCGAAATCAGTTAATCCAGCTATTCAATTTGATCAGCGATTCAGTGAATAAAACAATGAATCAAATAATCCAGTGTTTCAGTTTGAACAGGTACTGTAAATTTCTGGGCCACTGTAGCATAGCTTCAACATACTCAAACACTGAGAAATTAGCGTCCACCTTACTTTCCCTAAACATGGGAACTAAAGTAACGTGTTTGCTAAC
This sequence comes from Olivaichthys viedmensis, assembly GCA_028565825.1. NCBI lineage: Eukaryota > Metazoa > Chordata > Actinopteri > Siluriformes > Diplomystidae > Olivaichthys > Olivaichthys viedmensis. The sequence continues at coordinate 2,890,139 of JAOUQW010000031.1, read as the reverse complement.
ATAGAACCCATGATGACTCATTGATGAGGTGCTTTGAGGTGTAGGCGCCGTCAAAGGAGAGGCCACATGGGTAGGCACAGGAGTTGTAGGTGCAGGAGACACAGAGTTATACACAGACCTGTTTTTTCATCACCAACTCCAACTCCTTTAGTTTAATCTTTTGGGATTCTAGTCCTACTGCTCGAATGTGCAGCAGCTGGGTCTGATATTGCTGTCCGACTTAACTCTAGAGCTAGTTCCTTGAATTATAGAGAGAGCACAGGTTCCTTCATGGGTGAGCTAGGATTAACAAGATCTATAAGCATCAGCTCCTCTGGTTTTTTGCTTCAGCCTTTGCAAAGCCACATTCGTGACCTCTGTACACGGCAGAAGGACTTGCTGCTTTACCAAGCACATTTTTATGTCCTTCTTAGTTGCGCTCATTGGCACCGATTATGTGATAAAAGTCTGCAATAAGCAACAGATCATCCTTACGGCACCGCTCAAGCTGCTCTAACGAGGGGCAAATGCTAAACTGATCCAAGCTATATCCCACACAACACAGCCACACAATCCGCCCTACAAAGACAAAACCCACTAAGTAACCTAAAGCCCAATTTACACTACGGTTCTGAAGTGTTTTTTTTCTCCGGCGTAAGACGCACGTCACACACAATGGATACGCTTCCATTTTAACAAGAGTTTTGATTCAGTTTGACTCGATTAGACGCGTGCCCATGCGTCCTGCTGCACTGTTTCTATTTTATTTATTTTTTCACTTGTGCAAACTACTTATGCATGCATTCAAATCCCACACTTCCACTTTTTATATGCTGTGAACTTTATTTAAAATCATCCTCTACAACAATGTCATGATTTTGCAACCGGTAGTTGCATAGCAAAGTGTTTGTACGGTAGTGACACTCATGGGTAACCAGAAAAAAGGCGCATAAGCTGTTCGTTCATTGTCTCACTGTCTCATGCCATGTTTTTATTGAGCTGTGTTTTAATTACAGCCGTCCCTAGCACATACGGAATAGGGGTGTGTATTAAATGGACGGTGGTTACGCACCTCTCCTACGAAGCAGAAGCAAAATGCTTACGTGATGCGTCCATGTGAATTTGGGCTAATGTGCAAAAAAAGTGAGTCGACGTAAAGCACAGGATGCTCTTCTAATTTTTTTTACGACCCTGTCTATGTCAGGCCATAATCCAGTAATTCGACTGTGAATCAAACACTAAATCAGATAATCCAGAGGTTCAATTCGAACCGAGATTTGTTGAATCAAACAATGAATAAGATAATCCAGTGATTCAGTTTAAGTAGTGATTCAGTGATTCAGTCAATGAACCACCTTCTATTGCAATTTGTGAATGGATGATTAAATGATGGGAGTCTTTTGCACACGTGTGTCGTCCACCTTCTGTTTTCATCATTGTGTTACAGGCGACAGTGTGTAAGTTAAAGTGCAGGTCAAGGTTGAATTTAAAATGAGTGTGTCATACATGACGTGTCAGAGTCAATGGTCCTGGCAGGCATGCATGTGCTGACCTTGAAACACACATACACACACATAATAAGAGCATAAAAACAGCAGATTCATTGCAAATTGTAACTCATAACTTAATAATAACTATTACGCACTCTGAGGAGCTTGCACATCTGTTCATTTGTCTCACCAAAATATATGACTTAGCATAATGACATACATAACTTATACCTCAGTGTAAGAGTATTTTGTGTGCGTGTGCATGTGTAAAACATCATAACCATGTGTTGTCATTCATATAAGGATCAAATTTTCTTTTTTGTAATGAGGACAGCAGGCATGACTATTTTGAGAGATATCATACTATGTGTTTGTTAATTGAGTTAATGATGAAGCTATGGGGTAGCTCTCGAACTATATGAACTACATGACATTTTAGTCTCTCTCTCTCTCTCTCTCTCTCTCACTCAGTGCAGGACGCTCTTTGCTATTTCTCTTAGCAAGCATAATTGGATCTTGAGGGTGTTTTTTTCTGTGCAGACTATAATCATTTAAGTCTTGGTGATACACATTTCAAGTATGGTCCTTGAGTGGTAGTTACATATATGCTCTGTTTATTGTCCTTTGTTCTATCCAGATATAATGCACTAAAAAGTTTTGGTAACACTTTACTGTAGAGCAGTGTTCAGAAGGCTACATGACACCTACATAAGACCTTCATGGCGCCTGACATAAACATTTATAAACGCTTATTCCAACAGGCATCAACGGACATAAACATTTATAAACGCTTATTCCAACAGGCGTCAACTGACATAAACATTTATAAACGCTTATTCCAACAGGC
>JAOUQW010000031.1:2860369-2880996 GCA_028565825.1 Olivaichthys viedmensis | reverse complement strand
ACACAGACAGACAGACACACACAGACAGACAGACACACACAGACAGACAGACACACACAGACAGACAGACACACACAGACAGACAGACACACACAGACAGACAGACACACACACACTTTCTCTCTCACACACAGACACACACACAGACAGACAGACAGACAGACAGACAGACAGACAGACAGACAGACAGACAGACAGACAGACAGACACACACACACACAGAGCAAGAGAGAGGGAGAGAACAATAGGTAAAGCAGTTCCAGGAGTACACACAACCAATATTGCCGCTGAGCCGAATGTCAGGCTAACTTGAACCTGCATCCGTCGGTATCCTTTCAAGAGCCATTTCAGAAGACACACACACAACTGTAGATCAGTCCTCAATTTGTGTGTGTGTGTGAGAGAGCTTGTTCACTTATAAATGTTGGAACTTCTATTTTCTATACTTGGCAACACTGTCCAGATGCAGTACAATAGAGAGGGAGTGAGAGAAAGAGAGAGAGCTGGAATGAGAGAGAGAGACATAGAGAGGAAGAGAGAGAGAGAGAAATGTGGTGAACATCAACTCAGTGGTGTGTAATGAGAGCCCTGGGGAGCCGAGTTCTCTGGATGGAGAGGTACCAGTCTCACTTCGGTCAGGATCCATAACAATCCCACTTAGTTACACACACACACACACACACACACACACACACACACACACTGCTAGAGCTCATGATGAGGGGGATATGGGGTGCAGGAAAATCTACACTCAGACACGAGCAGACAACACTGTTCGCATTGTTTGTCTCTGTGTGCATTTATTTTCAGAGAGAGAGAGATTGAAATCAATTGATTAGAGAATCATTTTGAACAATTAAAAAAAAATGAGACTCTGATAAACTGTACATTCCAGTCGGAGAGGAACATGTGGCCCATGGCAATTAATGCAGCCTACACGGCACTTGATCCAAGCTGGGCAAGCAGAAAAGGGGATGGGCATGACTACTCGTACGTGCAAATTACATCAATGACAACATAATGTTTTTCTTTTTTTCTTTTCCAGTACAGTCCAGTACAGAAAATCTAAATGTGCATGCAAGAACAAATTAATGCAGAAACAGTGACAAAACTGAGCAAAATATGATATAGTGCAAAGCAAAACTGTCATATAACTCCACAGGTTGTACTACGCACCATTATATAGCATTTAAACACAACAAAAATAAAATTCCTCTTGAATAGGAAAGGATCAAACCCCTACCTTGAAATTTGAGTACTCAAGGACTCGAGCTGTTGTAATGAAAAAAAAGGCCTTTGCTCGCTTCTACGTCATTTAGTCCTTTCTGTAAAAGGAAAACATGCCATAACAACAAGAGACTTCACATCTCACTGTTTCTCGACTGGTAGATACATTGACAAGCACTGGCAAGGACATGCACTGTCAATGCATCTTTGTTTAGTAGATCCTCTTTAATATATAACAGATTTTTCTTCTTTCTTCTTTACTGTGAGAAATGTAAAAACACGACAAATTTTCCCATGTAAATGACACACTTTAATCTCAAATTTTAGAGAAAAGTCACTACCTGAAAAATGACACCTCTTTCTTGGTGAAAGGCACACAGTAATGCTCTTAACAAAATAAAAATATGCCGCAAAATGTAACTGTCTAAGAGGCAATGGGTGACAATTCCTTCACACACATCTAGCCAGTTTTTTTTTTTTTTTAATAATGGAATCGTTTTGTTGAACAAAATTTAATCTAAATTTTTTGACTCATCAAAGTCGCCACCTTTTGCAGATGTAACAGCCGAACGCACTCGAGGCATTCTTTCTACAATGGAAATCAAATAGTGTTCTAGAAAGTTCTTCCCAACACTGTAGCAGAAGTTCCCACAAATGTGTAGGTTGTTTTGTGTTCACCATTCTGTCCAGTTCATCCCAAACCAGCTCGATGGGGTTTAAGTCTGGAGACTGTGCTGGCTATTCCATGATTTGAAGCCTACCGTCTTGCTCTTGTCTTCTAAGGTAGTTCTGACATAACCTGGAGATATGTTTTGAGTCATTGTCTTGCTGTAGGATGAACCCCTGACCAACTAGGCATAGACCAGAGGGCGCTGCAAAATGCTGTGGGAGCCCTTTTGGTTCAGGGTGCCACTCGCCGACTCTGGAATCCAGCAAAAGAGCCCCAGACCATCATGCTTCCTCCTCCATGTTTGACAGTTGGTGTCACACACTTGGGAACCATCCTTTTGCCTACTCGACGGCGTACAAAAACCCTGCGTGATGAACTTACGATTTAATTTTGATTAATCGCTCCATAAGACCTTCTTCCAGTCTTCAGTAGTCCACTGGTGGTGCTTAATGGAGCAGGCTAGCTTCTTTTTCTTATTTTGCCATCTTAGCAATGGCTTTCTTACTGCCACTCAACCTGCCAAACCTGCAGCTCGAAGCCTTCTCTTCACAGTTGAAACTGAGACTTGCTTACTTCGACCAGTGTTAAACTGTGCTGTCCTGTGAGCCGCCTATCACGCAAGCTGTTGACTCTCAGAAACTTCTGATTGTGTTGTGGCTTTGGGTCTGCCAGACCTCTTCCTGTCAAAGTATCCTCCAGTTTCCAAGTGCCTTTTGATGGCGTAGGAAACTGTACTCACTGACACCCTGGCTTTCTGTGCAATTTCTCTAAAGGAAATACCTACACTTTTAAGGGTTATAATGGTCTGTCTGTCTTCCTTCGTTTCTTGCCTTTTTCTTGCCATTACGATAGCAATATACTCCATCCTGCAGTGCAATATTGTCCAAATACTGTCCTAGAGGTTGTATGTAGTAACACAGTCTGTTCCAACACTGCTTTTATACAGACAGAGGGTTTGTAAGTAATCAACAAGTTGGGACACCTGTAGGAATTGTTTGCATAAACTTTCAAAGCTTAATGGACTTCCATTGCTGCAGAACAGCTGTAAGTTGTTAAGCAGTGACATGTTCCCTGAAAAAGGCTCTTTAAAAAAAAAAAACTTATTTTTTAGTTTTTGGTAACCTAAACTTTTTTTTTTAACCTCTGGCAGTTTACCACTTACCTTTGTACCACTTCAGGTTATTCACTGGACTTGAACTGCTTAAATGTCAATAAAAACTGGAAAAATGGGGGTGTATATATAAAAATATATATAAATATTATAAGAGGGAGAGAGCGAGAGGAAGTGAGTCATAGAAAGTGCACCCTGTAAACTGTCATAAAAGAGCGCATTGGACAGTGACAACCAGATGGATTATTAATTTTGTATGTGTGTGTGTGTGTGTGTGTGTGTGTGTGTGTGTGTGTGTATGTGTGTGTGTAGCATGTTGGTCCCCAGTTGTTGCCACACTCAGTGAAATGGATCTGGCAGCTCCAGCCTCGCTGCTCATTTGCGTCAGTGCTGGGTGATGACGGTGTCGCTTCTACTGATCTGTGTCAGGATTGGCTGATGCCGCTGTCACTCAAACAAGCCTGCGTCAGGATTGGCTAACGAGGACAAGGGTGCTAACAGGGCAGATGCTGTCAGTTTGTTCATCAGAGCTCGGTGGATAGTTTTTTTTTTCTTTCAGTGAAGACATATGGGACAGCAAACTGCTGCACAGCAAGACTCCAAAGACACACACACACACACACACATCTGCACGCACTCACACACATACACACACTCATACACAAAGACATGGACTGAGCCGAGTGTTTTATTGGAAACAGAAGAACCAAGCTCCAATGGCTAACCTTCAGTATGTTGTAACTTTACACAAGGTTAATGTATTGTATCCAGACAAACAGACAGACAATTAGGTAGACAGACAGATAGACAGAGAAGTGCATAGACACATAATTAGACAGATAGACCGACAGACAGATAGATAGATACTGTACATTGATTGATTGATGTATTGATTGCCAGTTAGACAGACAGATAAATAGACTAACAGAAGGACAAGCAAGTATACAGACAGACAGGCACATAACTGAACAAACACATAGACAGACAGGCATGTAGATTAAGAGATAAACAGGCACATAAATAGACAGATAGAAAGACAGAGTGACAGACAGCCAAACACATAAATAGACAGAAAGACACAGAAATAAACAGATGGACAGATAAAAGGCACAGAAATAGCCAGACAGACATGCACATAAATAGCCAGCCAGACAGACAGAAAGACATAAGTAGACATGCAGAAAGACAGTTAAATACACTTATCAAACCCCGCTCTGTGCCATATTCCCTTCCAGCCACGAGCATGGCTCGACATGCATTAAGACTCTTTTCTGTTCTGGCACCCGGGTGGTGGAAAGAACTTCCCCTGGCTGTCTGAACAGCTGAGTCACTGGATAGACAGACAGACAGACAGAATAATAGTGTGTTGTTGTTGTTTTTGCTTTCTTAATGAATAAATAACACAATAAAGAGTACGACTTTGATGGACTGACACTCCATGGACTGACCTTTTAGCAGCTGCCTTGCTGAAGCAGATACAAATGCCCATCTACACACAGACACACACACAAACGCACACACACACACATGTTCGATTCCCTCGGAGTGTCTCGCCCTCTCTTCAGGAGTGCAGTGAAACACACTGGGAAGGAGTTTCACTTCGCCTCCTGACAGACGGCTGTGCCTGGAAGAGTGTGGAGAAAATGAGGGGAAGAGAGAGGGTTGTGATCTTATAGACTAGTGAATTGCACACTGGCACGACAGAAACTATTGAGAGATGGAAAATAGAGAAAGAGTGATAAAATAGGGAGAGCAAGAAGGAGAGAGAAACGGAGAGGCGGAATGTGCAGCCTGTTGGCATTAAATGGAGTTACTGACATTAGCAGAATGGAATAAAAGAGCGTGAAGAGATAGGAGCTCATTATTTTACTTCTCTCTCTCTCTCTCTCTTTCTCTCTTTCTGTTTGCTCTTGTGTATCCCTGTACAATATTAATAACTCCAGGTTTATAGTAACCCAGTCGAGCCAGCGGTACACATAATCCCACACCCCTGCACTCTGTCTCATTTTCTCCACAGATGTGTTTTTATCTGACACTGTGTACTGTGTATCTGTCATTACCCCTGCAGTAGTTATTATTACCCTGCATTCACAGTAGCAAGCAAAAATGTCATTCCGGGTTTGTCTCTTGTCGACTTGTCGATCGTGGGCGTGGCCTGTCCAGCACAAGAAATAACCAAATTGTATACAGTGTATTGTATTTACACACATTACCATGTTTACTTTGTTTAAAATGTCTGATTGGCTGTGGTGACCTATCAGAGCCAAAAGATTTCAGAATACATCAAGATTGTCACTTTATACTTCACCCACCACTAAAGATGGTGGATATAAACTGATCTATATACAAAAATAATAGATCTAGCAACGTACCAGGCAGCAGGACAGCTATATTTTCTACAAATTTAACGACGTTTGATGAGAGAAATGATCCACAATGACAAATTGGCACTCGCTAGTGAGCCTGATAACTCTAGGTTCATGGGAAACAAGCTGCATCGCTTTTACTCAAAGAAATGAGTAGCAGCAATGCTTTAAATACACTGCGGGACAGCCATGTGATGGGGTTACTATTGTAAACCTTTTTTTTTTAAGTTCTTCTTTTAATTATTATTATTATTATTATTATTATTATTATAAACCACCTTTCTGAAAACCCAAGGTAGAGGACTTTGGTCAACCCGCACCACAGGATTAGTCCAGTGAATTTACCAATTGAATTTTTTCACTTTACCATGTCGTAATTAATTTGCATACCATTGAGAAAATCTCAGTTCAAACGTCACTGGTCACCAGAATCGCTGTTGTTTCACACTCTTCGATTGATTTCAGCTTGTTTTTGTCTGCGTTCTAGTGAAGCCTTTTACAGGAGACTGTTAGCATCATTGTTAACGTTAACCTGTTCCTCCTCTTGTCAATTGGTGGGAATTCCCACGTTCAGATTCCGTGGTGCTGTAAGAATGCAGAGGGACTCAGACACACACACACACACACTCATTCTCTCTCTCCTTTCCTCCTTTCTTCCAAAATGATCTCTATTCTGCTTCTGTACTCACTCGACAGAGCTGTGCTTACTGACCTTTTATACACCACAGTATTTAATTAGAGGGAGCGAGAGAGAGAGGATAGAGAAGTGAAAAAGAGAGGAGAGGAACTGAATGTGGAGAATCACAATGGGAAGAACAGACCCTTGACACACTTACACTTAGGGGGAGGAATGATCTCTCTTCTTCTTGCTGTATCTCTCTCCCTTCTTCTTTTCTCTTCTATCTCTTCCTCCCTCTATGTCTTTTGAAATTTTCTTTCTGAATTTTCTTTCTGAACCCTATCTCTCTTCACTTGCTCTCTTATCTCTCTCTCTGATTCTCTAATTTAATTCTCCAGCGCTCCTTCCTATCAGTAAGCCAAGCGACAATCTCTGACCTTTCATCAGCTGCCTACACGTTAATTCCGTTCTGAACTGCGATTCCCATGTTCCCCAGCTGCCTTTCTTCCTGTTGGAGTGATGAACTTTAGATCAGTGGAGGGGGTGTGAGATACACGCTCCCGGCGTGCTGATTAGGTTCCTCAGAGGAGAGAGTGTGGAGTGGCCAGGTGTGTGTGTGTGTGTGTACGGGGCGGTGGCACCACAGTGAGAGTTATTGGTATATGATGAAGAGGAAGGAGGGCTCTGTGTGTGTGTGTGTGTGTGTGTGTGTGTGTGTGTGAGAGAGAGAGAGAGAGAGTGTGTCATTATTATTACTATTAATATTATTAGCAGTAGTAGTAGTATGTTAAGTAATATTGATTTAATAATATTAATATTAATTAATATCCCTCAATGATGCATTCTTATTCCGATATTACATTTTTTATCCATGCATATTTTGTAAATATGTATTCTAGAATTTTTATCATTTGTATAGTTTCATTATTAATTTTTGTTCTAATTAATTTAGTGAATTTAACTGTTAATCAGTATGATTATCGATTATTAAAAATGAATAATAATTTCCCTTTTTTTGTTTCTTTCAGCTCTTCAATCACAGGGACCACTGCTTGGGCTTAGAAAGGTAGGAAGCATACCGTGTGTGTGTGTGTGTGTGTGCATGTGTGTGTGTATACACACACACACACAAAAAGAAAGTCTGATCTCTGAGTGCAATACAGCAGGTGTCTTCTGGGAGAAGAAACACACACACACACACACACACGCACACACACACACTCTCTCTCTCACAGTCCTGAACACTGTCCATGTGCTGCCTCGGTGCCCTCAGTGTCCTGCTCAGCCAATCAGGATGTCCACTGAACCATGACTGACAGTGATAAATGCCCGCCCCCTCCCATCATCAGCCCTGTTAACAAGAGCAAAGCATGCTGGGTACACGCTGAAGGAGAAGAAAATAGGCTCTCGGGCAATTCATTAATAATCGACTGTGTGTGCCTGAGTGTGTGTGTGTGTGTGTGTGTGTGTTAGCGAGAGAGAGGGGGACAGAGAGAGAGAGAGTTGTGTGTAATCATGGGCATGTCCACATGTCCTCATCTATTCGTAATCTAATTCCAGCTCAGCGCTTTTGGACATCTGATTCATATTCACTTCACGCTGTGCTTATGAGCAACCTCATTTCCACTTGTCCCATGGTAAAGCGTGTATGTCTGTGTGTGTGTGTGTGTGTGTGTGTGTGTGTTATAGCAGAGCTAACATTGATACTGCTCTGGTTAAGTTGTCTGTTCGTGAAACACAAGACGTATTCTGTTACGGGTACTATTCCGCTCTAATATTTTAAGGGGGATGTATCAGCCACATTATTGCTGTGGACAAGTGAGTAATGGGATATTTGGGACATTACGACACATCAGGTGAGGTTAGGGGACATTAGTGAGCAGGAGATGACATTAGGGAGTATTAGGATATTAGGAGACCTTGGGTACATGGGAATTGGAGGCATTAGTTGACATTGCGGCAATATTAGGTGGCATGAGGGGGCATTAGGAGACAATAGGGGAATATAGGTTATTATATGACATTAGAGAGCATTAAGTTATTAGCGGACCTTAGGTACATACACACTCAGGAAAAAAAGGTACTGAACTGTACCTTTTCTTGTCACTGGGGTGGTACCCTCAAGGGAACATCTTTTGTACCTTTAGTATGTATCTTTTGCCTAGAAATGTGAATATAATGTGCCTTTAAACATAATTAAAGTTACATGATTAGACCTTAAGGACCACTGTTGTACCTTTAATTCGCTTTTAGAGTAACGCTTTAAAGGTACACTACATGCACTTCCCCAGGTGAAAGATACATACATTAGGGGCATTAGGTCATTAGGTGACATTAGGAGCATTAGGGCACAAGAGGGACATAGAGGGTATTCGATGACATTAGCGTACATTGGGGGGCATTAGGGGACATGCGGGGTGCCATTAGCAGAAAATAGGAGACATTGGGAAAATATGGGGGACACTATGGGATATTAGGTGACATTAGGGAGCGTTAGGTGACATAAAGAGGCATAGGGGATATTTGGAGACTAGAAGACATTAGCAGGACATTAGGGACATTAGGTGACATTATGGGACATTAGGGGACAATATGTGACATTAGGGAGCGTTAGGTGTCATTAGAGGACATAGGGGATATTTGGCATTAGATGACAATAGAGGGCCTTATGGAACAATATGGGACATTAGGTGGCATAGGGAACTTCAGAGTCATTAGGGGCATTAAGAGGCATAGGGGACACTTTTCTTGTCCCCTTGTCCTCCCTCAAGCTCTACATGAATCACTCAATACATGAGTGACCACTTTGGTGTTGTTGTTCTCTGATACTTCACTGGTCTTAATGTTCTTCACTCTGTAGTGCAGTGCTGTTTAAAATAACATCTACTGTTCTACAGTGAACAATCGCTAACACACACACACACACACACACACACACACATACATACACACAGTAAACAAACGGGATGTGTGAAAGCCCAGAAGCAGCCTCTCTTTGGCTAACCTCTTTTTGAGCCCACCGGAAGTTCTGGCCTCACTCCGTCCTGCCTGTCTGAACTGCTCAAATCATCCTTTTAGGATAAAAAACACTGCTTGCTTTAATTTCATCACTCATTTTCAGGTCAACACAAACAGCAACAGCTGCTGAGGTATTAGTGAGTAAATAAACAAGTAGAAAATAATCTGATGGCTGCAAATAAAATCTGATTTTAGCAAGAGTTCAGCCAACATGATTACATGCACTTCAGTACTCTGTTAATGGAAAAATTCCGGCTTTACATGAGTCACTCAACACTCACATTGTGAGGGAAGAAAACCTGTTGAGTTGTTCTATCTGGATATGTTTTGCGCACATACACAGATGTAGAAAAACAAAAGGTGCCAGATTAGCGGTGTACATGCGGTGACTGACCCGATTGTTGGGCTAACATCCAGGCTTCTTTATCAGAATTTCGGGCCAAGTTCATGTGAAGAACTACTTTGTAAACAGTTGTCATCCAACGGAAACACTTGTGTCTGAACCTAACCTTCGATGTAGCAAATCCTTAGGGCCAAATATTTTTTTTTTCTATTTCATACAATCATCATGCTTGGTGTATTTATTCTCTGCGGGTATTATACTAATAGTCTCATTTCATTGTTTTGGAATGCCAAAGGAAAAAAAAATGTATAATTTGTGGGTAGACACAGCCAAGCTATGTCTACCCACAAAATGACTTCAGGAGCTGGACCGAAGGCCAAGCACGTCCAATTAACCGCCGACATTATTAGTAAGTGACAGTGGGCATCTGGAAGGCTGAGACACATCACACATGAGACACTGTGAGCATGAGCATTAGCCTAACCATTGTCTGGCTTTGATTTACGCAATCATGCATTTTGCATGAAGCATTTTTTAAATTTTATTACGACATCATTTAAAAATTGACCATACCACATTTAGCACAGAATGTACTGAAGGCCGAGACCTAAAACACACAGTTTCCCACTGCAATATAGTAACTATTGTCCGTGACTTCACTGTCAGGTGGCGAGTGAGATTTTTTTCTGTTGTATAAGAAAAGGGAGTCTGCTGTGTTTAGCGCTGTGTGTAGTGTGTGTTTTTCTGGTTCAATGAAGGCTGTGGCTGTGCACGGTGGGTGTGTCTCCTGCGTGCTCTGTATGCAGAGCAGCTTCAGAGCGACGTGTGTTTTTTTTTGAGAGCCAGTCGACTTTCAGCACAATCCAGAATTAGCTGATGCTTTAGTCACGCCAGCTCCTGTTAGCGCACTCCTGTCATCCCCTTATACACTACCCACTGGCATACTCTCTGTCTCTGCACCTGCTTGTCCTCATCTCCAGCTGCTGACCTCACATCCCTCCGTTCTCTAAAACAATGTTCCCTCTCGCTCTCTATCAAACTATATCAATTTAAAACAACAACCGGTGATGTCATCACGCTGTCTCATTAAAACAGGAGCAGGCAGCTGATTGGATGGGAGTGTTTTATTCATTTAATCTTTCTCAATTGTAAGGGCATCATAGAGCAGCCAGTGTGTGTGTGTGTGTTTGGGGTTATGTGGTATCAGTATGGTAAATTAAATGATGGTGAAGTAAATTACTGTAAGCATTGTTTGCTCTTAAGGTAAGTGTGTAACTATGTGTTGTTATTGTGAACGTTGATTGATAGCGTGTAAGTGAACTCTGTATTTTTTCTTCTTTCCTCTATTGAACCAAGTTTTCGGCTTTTTTTGAACTTCAACCTCAGCAATACTCATGCATGCAATACTCATGCATAGCATGAAAATGTCTTCAGTGTATCGTGATATAACGCCTTGCAATATTATTTACTTTTAAATTGACTGGTTTGGCCGATCCACCACCGCTACCTCCTCTCTCGTTCTCTCTCTGTTCTTTTGTGCTGTAGGGTGAGTTCTGGTCAACAGGACCACGAGAGGACATGAATAACAATTACCATACAGTCGTTCCTCATTACCCGGGTTTATGAAATCTAAAATCGCTGCAGGGAACACACACGTGTGGTCTGGCATTGAGAACCATGTAAACAACAAGATTAGATGTTGCCTATGAGTGTGTGAGCGCAAACTCTGCCCCAAAAGGTCGCCTACCTAGTCAGCCTCCGCCTAAATGAAGCGCAAGTGTTAGCTATTGTGTGTTTAATAGGCATATGAAACTTTCATATCACAATAACTGCCTATCCGTTTGTCACAGCTGAACAGTTGTGTTCGAAAACAAATCCTGACGTTTACTTGTTCAGAGTTTTAACGTTCCATTTTAAAAGACGCTTGGTAGGCAGTGTATTCGGTCAAAAGTGAATCACAGTTCTAAATCAACGCTCCTCATACTGTGTAACCATGACAAGAGATTACATGCAAGATTTATACAGATTACGGCGCATAAAAGCGACAAAAATAGAGCAATGGAACACCCTCCGAGATGTAACCATAGCAATAATTGTGTAATTGTAGCGTACTGACATGTGGGTGGGGCTAGGAGGATAGCATATACAGTATTTTAGGACAAACGTCATCACTAGACCTTTATGATGCTACCGTACGTACAACTCCTAATCTTTTATGAGACATTTATTAAGAGGTGTAACACTTATTCTGTCAAGTGTTATGACAGCTGTCATGAAATACATATGTCATATAACACGTAACAAAACATATGCTTACTAGAGCCCACGTAACAAAAATTAGCATGTGACGTATTCTGTCATACCATCGAACATGGTAATTACTAGTAAAAGTAACACTGCTTTACAACTGGACATAAAATGCTATGACAACCCCATGACAGCGTATGACGTGTTTATGATGTGGTTCTGTCAGTCTTATGACGCAGGGTTTAAGGAAAATCAACCTACATAATTATGATGTGCATTACAGTTTTCCACAATGCATAATACAACGCAACACTTGAAATAATGACACACTCCAGTGGCATTGTGTTTATTCTGGTAATGTGTAAGGATCTCCACTCGTCCAGAGGAGAGTTTGTGAGTTTCTGCAGATGTTTGGATTGAGCCGCTCATCCCGTTTTCTATCAAATGAGTAGAAGTGTGCGTGTAAAGGGTGCCAAGCCTCAGTACAGTCCTTGCCTCCAAATAGCAGGTTATATAATCCTACAAGAGGCTCTTACCATGCGCTTATGCAACATCTGCCTCGAGTGGAAGCTTTTCCTCCCAGAATAATGAGGCTTCTCCCTTAAACCTGCAGGGTGACTGTAAACAAACAAAGCACAGAGATTTAGGGCACTTGTGGATGCGTTATGATTATGATTATGATTATTTATTTATTTTTATTCGAGTGAAAACAAAACTTCCCGTTTGACCAAACACAAAACTGGTATCATGCCCCTTAATTTGTTTTGATTTGAGTCTGAAAGTTAGAGACTGCCAGTGTCCTCTCGTCTAGCAGGTGCTGCGACTTGTGCATCGGCGCAAGGTACACTGTATGTTTTTAATTTTTGCATTTTTGCATTTCTGTGTTTGCATTAACGCAGAAATACAAGCATTCAAACCAACCCAAAAGAGAAAGTGAAATTATGCGCTTTGGTAATTATCCCGCTTCTTATAACGCTTTCAGAAAAACAATACCAACGTTGTCATGGCATTCAAAAATCACCAAACTGTACAAACCAAAATTCTTAGCACCGTTAAGTGGCATGCAGCACGAATGTGTGTGTGTGTTGATCTGCATGGGGAGCCTCTCAATAGGCCCAATTTATGTTTTAATTACCAGGATCCACTCTGACTGCAGAGCTGCATGATTCAACCAGGCAAAGGGCTGCCTCATGGCACAAACACACACACACACACACACACAGATATGGCTGCAGACACATGTACATACACACACAAGCAGGCACACAACGATTTGCATGCAAAGAAGACACACAGTTATACATACAGATGAGTATATACTGTATATACACAAAAATAGTAGTATCATACTCGTACGCATATACACAAATACAATACGATACACACATGCACTAATACAGTATACATATGATGCGTGATATGCAGGAATATCAGTGTGATACACATATACACACGGTAAGATACACATATACAAATGCACAAATACAGTTTAACGCACATATGCACAGATATTGTAAGATAGACATGCATATATACACAAATTTAGTACTATACATGTTTACACAAATACATTATGATGCACACATGCACAAATATGGTAGGATACACACATGCATATGAACAAATACATGATGATACAGATATCCACAAATACATTATAATGCACATATGCACAAATACAGTGGTATACATGTTGACACAAATACAGTATGCTGCACATATTTAATATGCATGAAATATACATGTATTATTATTTCTTTTTGTGCCGCCTTAATCGCTGGTGCTGAGTCAGGTGTGTTAGAGCAGAGCAAACACTAAAATGTGCAGGCCGTCTCAGATACACGGCTGATAAACGATTGCTGAACTTTCCCCTCTAACAGAGTGCAGATGCAGAGGGTCATAAATGATATTGACGCCAGTAATTAGACCCAGTCAATAAAAGTTGTAACTCTGTGTCCAATTAGTGGACCTGACTGTTCCTGCAACTGCAGTGTGGGTCTGTGGGTCTGAATATTGGAGTGACCGAAACACTGCTGACTGAGGCTACCACACAGCAGGAAAACCTGAGATTTACCCTAAAACCAATCCTGCTCTGTTTGTCCTCATGCACTGCCCCGTGTAGTTCTGCTGCGCTGACACACCTGGTTCAGCTCGTCAGGTAAATTATGGAGCTCTGACTGTGTGTGTGTGTGTGTGTGTGTGTGTGATTTAAGTATTTATGAGGTGATTTCAGTGTGCACAGTGGGGCCAGTGGTTCACATCTCAGGAGGATCTAAAAGGTTTAACTTAATTGATTGATTAAATTAGTTAACCTAAACTCATATAATATATCCTCTTTTTTATATTAAAACAATAAAACACACACTATGCGACCCTCTCCATCCATTTCAGGTCACTTTGAGCCAGGACTACATTTTGAGCTTTATGGATTGCTGTAAGTCTCAGTATTCCTGCTGATACCAATATTATTCTTCTAATATTAGACACGATTTTTTTGCTCATTTTAAATATCGCCTGTCTCCAATACTTTCCCCTTTGGAGAAAAATGGGGCCTAAAGTTTGCAAAATGTTTTTTTCAACGACAATATTCAAATAAAGCTGATTGTACTGGACCTTTCAGCCACACAATTGATTATTATATTAAATATTGTCACTGGATGGAAACCATTTAAGACAGAGTAATGAATAATCTAAACTACCTCTGACAAATGTGCGTGTGTGTGTGTGTGTGTGTGTGCGTGCGTGCGTGCGTGTGTGTGTGTGTGTGTGCGCGTGTGTGTGTGTTATCAGCAGAACAATCAGCCAGCCCTCTGTTTTATAGGGATGAGTCTTTGTGCTGTAATCCAGCTTCATGCTACACAGGTCAGGAAGATAAGAACATCAGAGTTTGAGGAGATTGAGGTCTTGTCTTACAGACAAACACACGCAGACACACACACGCAGACACACACACACACACAGCTAAATGAAGAGCCTCTCTCTCACTCTATTTTCCAGCTACACATCCATAGACTGTGAGAAGAGAAGTTAGCTAAATAAGTTACACGTAAGGGCAGAGGTTTTTTTTCCACCTGTTCTCCTGGTCTCCAGCCAACAGTCCAAAGTTTGCATCAGTCTCTGACATCTATTACACAACGTAAAAGTCTACAGCAGTTGCACTTTCCTGATCTCCTTCACGGCATTACTGTGACTTGTATTAAAGCTGCCTCAGTGTAGCATAGTGGAACACACTGACAGTGACCTGACATCATCTAATCATCATTCTTAACCTTTACTTCAGAACGCATATTTACATCCATCTGGTCTTTGATCAAGAGCTGCGTCTCAGCTCGCATATTATGACCCATGTTTCCTGTAACCTAATCTAGATCAGCACATGAAGCATACTTTTAGGTTTTGAGTTTGAACATGAGAAGTTCGTTAAATTCAAACACGAACTGTTTTTTACTTTGACGTTAAAAGACGTATGTGATGTAAACAACAGTGCCGGTCTGCGTTCAGCCTTATCTGATGCTAACACGCTAACTTAACCAACAGTGTTCACTGTGCTACGTTTATTTTTATTTGAAGGATTATAAAACTAAACGTAGCAGTTACAGTTTTGAAACGACGCCGCGGCCGAACTCGGGCGGTTGTCGGTTATTTGTGTTATCTGCTACAAGCCCCTCCTCTTCCATTCTGTGGTGCATGATGGGACAGGTTACTGCAAAAAGCGTTCATCGCTCCACCCTTCATTTATTGGCCAAATGTAGTCCATTGTCCAGCTCCGTATACAGTACTACATTTGTTTTTATTTCTCAGAGACTAGAAAGTTACGTGCATTTAAAAATCGTCAAGAATATCACATAAGTATTCTAATATCTATACTTTATTCCCCTCTGGCTAGTGGACAATGTGTGTGTGGTGCAAGGGGGTGAACATACTGAATATTGGGAGGTGGATATTATTTGTAAAAATATATATAGATTAATTTTTTGTATTATATAATAACATTATTGCAAGAGCAAATATAAAAATTAGAAAGGAATATTGACTTACAGAGAAAAAAAAACGTTTTGGTGCAGTTGTTCCGAACGTGGTGGGCAAAAAAGAATATACAGAAGGGCACCTCATCTTCGGCTTAGCAGTGATCGAGTGAGCAAGAGCTTCCTCTATGTTAAATCTATGTCTGAATGCCAACATCACAAACAAGACCACAAACTTAACACCGCTAGCTTAATCTGTAATGACAAATGTAAAGGTATGAGAACTAAAATACATAATATTATATTAAATATGATAAATGCCATTGCAATATGGTAAGGAATTATCCATGAAGTAGCATCATTTTTTATGTCAAAAATGTTTTAGCACTTTTTAAAAATTTTACCGATGTCAAGGATGGAAACCGCAATAAACCTGTAATATTTTACAAATATAAACAAAACCAGAGTCGGACAGCTGGACTGAGGAGGAGACGAGAACCTTTCTTAATTAAATTCTAGAGAATAAATGTTGCAAATGGTGGGCGAGCCAAAATTGCTTCTTGGATTATGTGCAGCACTTTTATCACAAAAAGTCAATTTGATGGAAACCCGCTGCCAGCTTTTCTTAAATGCATTTTCATTTTATCGCTTGCATTATGCGCAAAAAGTCGATGGAAACGGAGCTATTGTGTGTGTGTGTGTGTGTGTGTGTGTGTGTAGTCAGGTGTGAATATCCCCTTTCCTTTTCCCTTTTCCTTGCTTCACCCGGAGCCACACACTCTTTAGAGATGGCCATCTAAACCAAAGCAAACCCGGTGAAGACTTAGAAAAGAAAATGCCAACACCAGGCTCTCTCTTTCTGCATTCTTCGCTCCATCTCCCTTTCCCTTTTCCCCCCTCGCTCTCTCTGCTACATCAGTGTAGCAGCAGTCTTTCATGGACAGTGAAGTGTAAAATGGATGGAGCGAGAGACACAATGCCGCTGATCAATCCGCCACGGAGGAGAGAACTCTGGGTAAACGCGTGCGTCAGGGGCGAGCAGGGAGAGAAGCGTGTCCGAGAGAGAGAGGGAGGGTGTGTGTGTGAGGACAGGTTCATTGTCACGCTCTAGAATAGGCTCAAATTCACTCTGACTGTGCTTTTTGCTCTAAAGAATCGGAGATGAACGGCATAAAGCAGAACAGGCAAGCGCATATTCGGTGCCTCTACACAACGCAAAACAGACCTTCATTATTCCGTGTCTCTTTTTTATCCACATACAAAGACCTCCACGCACACAATAACTCACGTAGAGAACAAATGCACACTTTCTCAACTCACAAACGGCGTCTAAGGTTAGGTAGTTTATAAAACAAGACACTGAGGCCCCTATTTTCATGATCATGGCACCCAACATAAGGCATAAAAAGCTATATATACTCAGCTATTTTAGAAGGTACATCTACCTTGTAGCTACACTCATTGGCCATTTTATCAGGTACAGTTACCACATAGTGTACTTTTTACATACACCATTACTGACTGTAGCCCATATGTTGCTGTGCACAATGTCTCAGCCCCTCCTCTACCCTGTCCATCATTAGAAAGGGACCCCCACTAGACCACCGCTGACCAGATATTATTTGGGTGGTGAACCATCTTCAGCATAGCAGCGGCATCTCAGCGGATGTTGCGTTGGTACGAGTTCAGTCACAGCCTCGGACGCTCTACCCACAGCCCACGGAGCATTCCATACTTATTGTACACGTTTCTGGCCACAAGCTTTAGGATCTTTAGGCTGTTTTACTGTTACGCTATTTCACATGTTAGCCTGTTTACTATAATGGTAGTTTGTCCAGCTTATTGTAATGCTAGTTCATGTTTTAGCTTGTTTTATTCTGTGAAATTGATCAAAAATAAGTTATCAGCTATATAGTATTATTGTAGGTAATATTTATGCAAAAATCAGTATAGTATTGCATAATTTCTCTTTTGTAGCTTTCAGTTATCATCTATCAGTTATCATCTATCTATCAACTATCAGTTGTCTGTATTTCCGTATAGCTGATGTTTTTATAGCTGAAGTTTAGAAGAAGTTTTACTCTTTGCACCTAGTGGATGTTTCTTGCCTCATACGTGTTTCCCCACTGATTGTCATTTCCATTCTTCAGTGCACCCCATGCTCCATCCCTTCATTTCCACCCCTCCGTTCCTCCCCGCGGGCGATCTCTCGCTGTGTGACATCACGCTGCTTCCTGTCTCCTTGCCAGTTTGGTGACAGCTTCCTGTTCCGCAGGCTGCTTCGCATCTCCGCGACGACAGATGCTGTCGCCACGGCAACTGTCACTCAAAGGGTTGAACAGGTGGACAGGGGTGTTTTGCATACAGAGAAGCCCTTCAACACGCAGCCGTCTGATAGATCCCCAAATTTTAATAAATGAGTATATTGTATTACATTTTCACTTTATTACGTTGTATATACTGAGATTTCCTGTAAAGTTCAGCGGTGTTGGAGAGAAACAGAGCACAATATATAACTACAATACAGTATAATATGTACATTGTAACACAATTGACTGAATTATACGAAGCCTGGACTTACTATCACTGCAACAAGAAGCTTTAACTTGGCAGTATGTTTAGTTAAAGAAACGGTACATAGAGCTCTATTTCACAATTAAAAAGAACCTAAAATTCATCGCCCAGAAGAATTTAAACCAAATGGTTTGACAGTATTATTATTGTCAGGAAAAGTCCCTATTCAACTTCTCTTTTTTTTTAGGTGGGCAGGAATATGAACAGTACAGTACAGTTATAGCACATGTATAAAATTCCTGTTTGTGTATTACTGTATTTCTGTCTATGCATGTACTGTCGTTAGCTAAGCTACAAGTTAATCGATAAAAAATGTACCTCAAATACTTTAAAGCTCTCCAGCACATCCGTAATTGATGTGACCTCTTCTGCTAATTACAAATAATAATCAAAATAACCTCTTTTTTTTTCACCACATAGCACACAACTAAAAAAAATTTGCCCTGTTGTGCCTAAGGGTACCACCCCAGTGACAAGAAAAGGTACAGTTTCTTACCTTTTTTTCTGAGAGTGTATAGTGTTGTTATAGAATCAATCTATAACAACACTATACACTCTCAGGAAAAAAGGTATGAAACTGTACCTTTTCTTATCACTGAGGTGGTACCCTTAAGGGAACATCTTTTGTACTTTTAGTATGTAACTTTTTACCTGGAAATGTGAATATAGTGTACCTTAATTAAAGGTATATAATTAGACATTAAGGACCGCTGATGTACCTTTAATTCACTTCTAAACTTTAAAGGTACATCACACGCACCTTCCCAGGTAAAAGATACACACTAAAGGTATGAAAGATGTTCCCTTAAGGGTACCACCCCAGCGACAAGAAAAGGTACAGTTTTATACCTTTTTTTCTGAGAGTGTACAGCTCCTAAATAGCCTTCATAAGAAACTGCTCCATTGACTCAAAAGTAGCCTTGGAAAATAAATGTCGAGATGGCCATCTAAACCAAAGCAAACCCATGTGAAGGCTTAGACAAGAAAATGCCAACAGCAGGCTCTCGCTTTCTGCTTTCTTCGCTCCATCTCCCTTTCCCTTTTCCTCCCTCGCTCTCTCCGCTACATCAGTGTACATACATCATGGACAGTCAAAACTTTATGGCTCAATATCTTAAAATCACAGAAATGTCAGAAAGAACCTCCAAGGTCTCGTCCAGTTTTATAAAAGAAGTATGTCCACAGCGTCCCCTCAGCTCCCTCTGACATGGATCGGCGATAGGGATCTAGCTGACTTTCAGATAACCTGGACTGGCAATGGCACTCATTCATTTACATTTATTTGAACAGAACACAGATAATACTAATCTACACACTACCAGTTCAGTCCAGGTTTTCTGTTATCTCAGGTCAGGGTCGGAAAGGGCCGACTCGTTAGCAGCTAGTAACCTCGAGTCAATTGTGCTCCAAACTAACCAACAAGAAATATGCAACCTGATGGATTAAAAGTATGTATGTTGTGTACGTTAAGAAAGTAAAACAATGTAGCGTTCCTCGACGCTGCTCCGCTACTCGATCAATACAATTGTTTGGCTTTTATAAGATACTTGATTTAGAAATTAGCGATGCTACCACCTCATGACTGGGAAACTAATACCTTCCACTACTTGTAGTGATGCTTCTGCCTAACACTGGATAGAATTAGTCAAGAATTATATTTATAGAAGTAAATATATAAAAGAACCCAAATACACATGGATAAAGCAGAGCAGTATGAACTCGGTTCATAAACACACACCCACATTTCGACAGACCTGGTCTGTATTTGTGTGTTCTGTTGAAGAAAGCAGGCTTTACTGTAGTGTATTGTAGGGACTATAATATAAACGCCACTGCTATACTAGAATCATTATAATAGAGATACATATAGACACATAATTTGTATTATAATGTTATAATATTATTTTAGTAAAAATAATCTTACATTATCTTACTTGAGTGATTAATAGGCTGCTTTAAACACTCTGGCAGTGATGCAACTTAATATGGTCATGCCCATCAGGCTACTTCTAAACTGAACTGAAAGAGAGAGAGGGGGAGAGAGAGAGAGACATTAGCGTTTTCTTGATAAGAGGAGATGGATAGCAGTCGGGACTCGACTTTTTAGTGGTAACATTATCTGAATTACATAACCGCATGTTGACATGATAAGCTCTGTAAGAATACATACTGAAGCATTTAGAGATAGCAGAGCTGGGCTCGTGCCAGCCACCACTGCCCTCCGTAATTTGCCCATCCGTCATTCCTGTCTTTCCCTCAAGGTGGCCCAGGTAAGGCACTGTAGATTAGCATAACTAGAATTTAGCCTTGGGGTCATTCGTGTGTGTTTTTTTGTTGTTGTTGTTGTTCAAGTTCAAGTTCAAGTTCAAGTAGGTTTTTATTGTCATTTCTCCATATACCTCGTATACATTGAAATGTGGTTTCTACAGGACCATGGTGCAACACGCAACGAAACAGCAGCACGCTATACAGGACTACATAAAGTGC
>JAOUQW010000031.1:2844480-2860269 GCA_028565825.1 Olivaichthys viedmensis | reverse complement strand
GAAATTTAGTCCAGCAACACCCAGATGTTGAACCGCCGAAATATGAAGTGTAGGACGTTGGGGCACTTTTTGCGCTCAGCTGTCGCAGCCTGCATGTCAGTCATCATCACACATGTTCACATCATACAGTACGTCAGTGGATCGGATCAGAAAATATGTCAAATCCAATCCGATACAAACCAAGAGTTTAAGGCCAATATTGGCCCTGACACCAGTATCACATCGGTACATACATACCATTGGTGTGTGATTTGAGACAGAGCCAAAGAAGTGCAAAAGTGGACAGATAGACAGTTAGATATTGAAACTGTGCTGTGTTATCAGACATCATGTGGGTAATGTACACATGGTGAAAAGTATACTTATCATATCAGGCACCATTTACCCATCCATCAGTGGAAAGGGACCACCATGGACCACCACTGATCAGATATTATCTGGGTGGTGCATCATTCTCAGCACAGCAATGACACTCACATGGTAGTGTTTGTGGTGATGGTACGAGTGCGTAAGGCGCAGCTGGGGTTTTTAAACATTGTGTATTCTTACTGGCCACTTTATTACACACACCTACCTTGTTAGTCCACCTTGTAAGTGTACAGGTCTTGCACAGTATGGGTTACACTAACAACATTACTGCTGTTGGACTTTTTCCTCAATCCAGCAGTGACACCAGCAACGCTGCTGTGCCGGATCCACTCATTCCAGCACCACACACACTACCATGTCAGTATCATTAATATGCTGAGAATGGTCCACCACCCGAATAATATCTGCTCAGCAAAATGCCTTTGAAGCTAAAGGAGGTAGATATAGATGATATCTTCTAATTTGGATTTCAACTGTTTCACCTCCTACAGCATGAGATAATTGATTAGCATTGTTTGCTTGTCTCATTCTCCATTCTGTAAAATGTCTGCACAAGAGAGACACGCTGTTTGTCTGAGCAACAACAGTCATTGTGCTTATCCATAGCTGTAACTATTCACTAAATCTAAAATAAATAATTATGAAGCAATAACATCAGACAAAAATAAATTATTCATTCATTCATTTTTCAGTAAGCGCTTTATCCTGGTCAGGGTGGAAGTGGAGTCGGAGCCAATCCCGCGAACACTGGGAATACCCCCTGGATGGGACGCCAGTCCATCACAGGGCATCACACACACACATTCGCACACTCATTCACACCTAGTGGAAATTTAGAGTAGCCAATCCACCTACCGGCATGTTTTTGGACTGTGGGAGGAACACCAGGAGGAAACCCACGCGGACACGGGGGAGAACTTGTGTGAAACTCCACACAGACAGCAACCCGAGCTCGGGATTGAACATGAAGCTGTGAACGCTACCAACTGCACCACCGTGCTACCATAAAATAAATAATTATTCTCCAAAATGATTATTCTACAAAACTATAATTCTCCAAAAATCAATTATCAATTAAAAAAAATTATTGTCCTATTAGTGCCCTGTAAATGCCCTATTAGACTTTGTTATGTGCTTTTGTAGACTCGAGTTTTGCTCATCCCGTATGGTTTGGTCCTCTTTATTTTTTTCACACTGTTTAGGGTTCTTTACATCTCTGTCCTCTAATAAAAGCTGACAGTGTATAAACACCGACATTTATGGGGTTATTACACACTATTATTGCAAGGTGAGAACATCGTTGCTTTTCCTTATAATTCACATGTAGGATTCCCTTCACGACATGTAAATCTAGCCTGATAATTGTAGTACCAGCTGGCATAATTTTTATTTGTGTGTGTGTGTGTGTGTGTGTGTGATATTGCTGTACTGAGCTGTATAATTGCCTGAATAAGGAAATAAGTCTGAGAGAAACAGCTCTGCAAATTCATCAAATTATAATATCCAATATCTCCATGAGTGACGGAATTTCGATTAGAGCACGACAGCTGTTAAAGCGCCGTCCTGCAGCCAGACGTCAGACAGAGGGAACGAGAGAACGACAGGAAGAAAGAGGGAAATGGAGAGGCTGAGAGCGAGAGAGTGAAATGGAGTGAGCTTCAAAACTGTTTTCCCAGCCCAGAAGTGTGGTGTGTGTGTGTTGAGGAAGTCTTTATTTATGGCCTCTGCTGCTGAGGGAAAAGTACAGTGCCCCGGGGGGCGGCGTGAAATGGAGTATTTTTCATCAATACAACCTCTTCAGGAGCAATTAGGCTACCTGCTGTGAGAGAGAGAGGGAGAGAGAGGGAGAAAGAGCGAGAGAGAGAGAGTGACAGGGGAATTAGATAGATGGAGACAGAGAGAATTACAGAATAAGAGAAAGGAGAGGGACGAGAGAGAGAGACAGTGCCGAGACCCTGCGTTTAACCTAAGAGAGTGAATAACACTGTGAGGCCAATAGCTTCACCACCAGAGTAAATACACCCCAAGGACACACACACACACACACGAACACACACACACACAGGATAGGAGCACACATACACAGTTTTAATGCCTTTCTTTGGGTTTGCAATTTAGTAATAATCCATAACAGGCCCCGCATATTTTAGATGCTACACACACACACACACACACACACACACACACACACACACACACACACTCGCACGCTGGCTTCAGACACCCTGTAATTAGTGGTGGCTGTTTGGAAAAGCAGGGTGGAATTCGAGTGTTTTTCAGGCTCAAGCTGCAGAGAAGCTCGTGTTTTACATTACGCTCTCGGCATTTAGAAGGCAAACCTGCATGGCTACTGATAACTTATCAGACTGAAAACACACACACACACACACACACACACATGAAACATACCCATACTCTATGTCTCTCTCTCTCTCTCTCTCTCTCTCTCTCGTGAATTTCTATTAAGCATTTTAAAACTTCATTAAAACGTCCAGCACAAACATTTTCAAAGCTGTTTCTCACCTCATTCACTTTACTGAAAGCTTAAATAAATCCATCGTGCATTTTTACTTCAGCATTAATTTTCTGACAAACCTGGTGACACACAGCAGAAATGCTATAGGTTGCAGCCAAACACAGTAAATCAGGGCCGAAGACCACTGTGGCAAAGATCCCAAATAAAGTGTACCAATTTGCTCGGGCAATCTGATAAATCGTTGCAGGTGATTTTACAAAGAACAATTGCGGGAATGGCATCACATGCAAACAATATTAAAATGAGATTTTTGTGTGTGCTATTCGTTGGACTGGAATGGAATGGAATTGATATTGATTTTGTTTTCGATAGCCGTGACGAGTTCAGAGCTCGAAAAGTCTCCCGGAAAAGTAAACCTGAAACTTGCCACACGTGCATAATTACGCTTCCCATAGTATAACACCAATTAAAGATGGCGTAGGCATGAGTGTGTGTTCTGTTCGTCAGGTAAATGTAAAGAAAATCCCTTTTCACAGGCTCTTCGAATATTGAATATGAAACCGATTTTACCGTGATTAACGTTCTCATTATATTGAGATACTAAGGCATAATTTTGATAAACTCTCTCATTATTAAGACGAAGTAAATCTTACTTGCATCTTGTATCTTGTACATTTTTAGTTTTATTTTGTCTTCAAAGGGCGTTCCCAAAGTGACTTTCAGACTGCAGTAAATTTGGATAGACAGCGCCCTGCTTTTTGCACCTTTAGCTAGAACGGTTTATACGTGTTTTTACACAAAAATTGGCTCAGTCAGGCTCAGTTAGGGATATAATAAACATAGTTATCGTAAAGTACCACAGTAAAACCGTAGTAAACTATAGTGAATTTTTCGTAAAGGCTGTTTGTTTTTGTCTACAACGAAAGCCTGTTCATTAAACTTCATCTCTCTCTCTCTTGCTCTTCTTCTGAAGCGAGGGAAGCTTAGCAACACTAAGCAGATTACAGGATGCTGAGAGCAGTGGCACCATGGCAGGATAGAACAAGGAGGAGAGAGAGAGAGAGAATAGAGAAGATGGGGAGGGAGAATCAGCTGCACAAGTCCAGTATTTCATTCCCCTCATAAAAAAATGAGATACAGCCCGGGCCACTCTGTGGAGGGCTCAGTGCTTATCCTGTAATCTTACATTCCTCTGTCTGTCTCTGTGTCTCTCCGGCGCACTTGATCTTCAGCTGATTTATGTGATCATAACTATTTTAAGCTGTCAGTGTGATAATGATGCCCCAGATTAGGACAAAATCTTTCAGACAAAGATCTACATCCCGTCATCAAACACACATTTTATAATGACAGGTGAGGAATACTCCAAGTAGGCCGAGTGAGGCGTGGCGTAGCGGCGCATACAGCTTTTCATGTGTATTTTAGGACAGAGGGAAAGGGGGTTTGCATGGCGTTTTCACGCGCTTGCATCAGACCGTCCCACCCTGCCCTGTTTATGTTTAGGTACAGAGCGAAAGAGAGAGAGAATGTCTCGGGTGTCCCGGGCTGTGTATTTATAGGAAGCATTGAGCGGGGCTCTGTAAATTTCGGCACGCCAGAGTGTCCGTGGATGCTCAAGGAACACCCCCCTTTTTTTTGTTTCCCTCGCTTTCGCTTTTAACGCCAAAGGCAGTTTATTAAACTGGATTACAGGCCGATAATAAAGTGGCGTAAGGACAGTGCTGGTATAATCCCTCATGTCCCGTGTCAGAGCCGAGGATGACGAGAGACGAGCGACATCTCGTAAAATCCCAAGCTCGCCTCTGAGGGAGCTCGAGAAAAGCTGCGCTGGTCTTGCAGTCTTGCATGATGTCAAGAAGAGACAGAGGCAGGCAGTGAGGGAGGTAGAGACAGAGGGTGTTGTATAACTCGTCATCTGAGGAATTTCAGACGCGATGCTAGCTGTAGTCGCAGGCTAACGGCGTATCGTGTTGCAGCAGCATTATTTCCAGCTTGCCAGGCTCTAAAGTGAGATATGGATATAGGGTTTAGCACTTAGCGTGGCCTTCTAAACAGGTCAGGATATGATTAATGCTCATGGCATCACACACACACACACACACACACAAAAGGCCCTAGAGTGTGATTTGACAGTTTGAGTGTATGGAGAAGGAGGGATATCAGACCTACAGGTTAGTGTGCTTCCTGCAGGGGAACAGGAAATGAAACATGGCCGTTCATCTAGACTGGGATGAGTTATGGAGTTATTGTGCACACAGCTGCTCAGACAGAGAGAGAGAGTGAAACTCCTCCAGGGTATACGATATATTTTCTTACCCTTTGTCCTTGAAAATATTGCACGAAAACTCTTACCATACCTGAAATGTTACATTAAAGTATACACTACCAGTCAGAAGTGTGGGCATATCTGCTCACAGAAGGGTTTTTACTATTTTCTACTATTTCAGAATCATAATGAAGACATTCACACTATGAAATAGCACACATGGAATTATGCAAAGACCAAGAAAAAAGTATGAAACAAATCAAAACTACTTTCTATTTGAAATTCTTAACAGTGTTCCATTTTCTCAACCAGCTTCATGAGGGAGCTTCACCCAGGAGGCTTTTCTTAAAACTTCCCCAAATAGGCCGAGCCACTTGTTGTTCTGCTTCTCCAAACGTTCTAAATCATAAACTACTCGTTTGGGGAAACAGTTTGATTTTAAGTAAAAGCTGCTTGTTCAAAAAAAATACATTTTGACTCAGAAATAAATGTACACATGGGCGTTAACTTCACTATTTACATTTGTCTGAGAAACAAATTTCAACCATAAGCCTTTATTAAAATGTCGTTAAGTCAGTGAAATTTTTTTTATTCAATCTAGTGTGTTTTGACTGGTAGTGTATGTACAGACAGGTGACAAATTAAAGGGAAAAAACGGTGGTTCTGTTATGCTGTGGTGGGCATTTTGCTGACCCATGGTTTGGGTCCACGTCTCCCCTCAGAGGGAAGGGTCACTGGAAAGCAATAAAGTTCTTCTGACTGATCACCTTTATCCTATGATGGAACATTTCTATCCTGATGGGAGTGGTCTCTTCCATGAAGACGATGTCCCCATCCACAGGGCACGAGGGGTCACGGAAGGGTTTTATGAGTATGAAAATGATGTAACTCTCACATATGGGAGATTTTGGAGCGACGTGTTAGACAATGCTCCATCACTCCAGTACAGTTCCAGAGACTTGTAGAATCTCTGCCAAGGAACATTGATGCTGTTCTGGGGCTCGTGGTGGCCCAAACCCCTTACTAACACACTTTATGTTGGTTTTTCCTTTAATTTGTCACCTGTCTGTATGTGTATGAGTATATTGAGTTTATGGTAGATTTGGGCGATATCACAGTACACTTTTTTGAGTGTACCACAGGTCCAGGCGTGACTTTGTTTTGAAATTGCCGGGAACAGACCCTCACTTTATTCGCATATGCCACAATATCATGATTGTAGTTTTCTGTAAATGGGTTCATGATACAATATTATGATCATATCCCTTTGTGTGACGCAAACATCCGGGTTCACAGGAAAGGTGACCTGCTAGAAAGCCGCTTGTGCCAAGTTTTGTCATAGAGGAGAAATTTGATAAAGAAACTAACACAAAATTTTCAATATTGTGTTAGCACCAATCTAACACTAGTGGACTATCCCATAATCTTCCTGTAACTACCGGAGTGGCACAGCTACCATAAAAAAAAAAAAACCCATTAACATACTACAATTCTAACATGTATGCCACTTTTCAAGTCACACCAGCATTTATTTATTTCATTTAACATGATATAACGAGGCATCCTGATCTCATCGACATCACAGCTGATTTTCCTGAAATAAAGAGAGAATGTAGTGGAGTGGGTTGGCCATGTTCCAAGGCCGGTGGGTGGTTTAGGGCTGGCGTGTGTTCCCGTTGAGGTCGGTGTGCGTTCAGAGTCCGGTATGTGTTCCGTAGTATGTGTGTGTGTGTGTGTGTGTGTGTGTGTTCCAAGGCTGGTGTGTGTTCCCGTGGAGGCGTGCTGCGAGCAGATGGCATCGCCTAGAGGGACCTTCCCATACTCTCAGACGGACACTGATGATCTAAAACCACGATAAAACGTATCGTTCTTCGTGACTTCTGCTCTCAGTGACAGGATATTAGTTTCAGCGGCCCGGCAGGCGAGGTTATGGAGGGTTCAAAACAAAATATGATTGGCTAAAAATAATCTGTTGAAGTATCTTCAATCGTAAAACACCCAAGTGAGCATTTGTGTCATTCTAAATGTATTACATTTAACAATCAGGTTAGTAAAGGTACTCATTTTAACTGAGAAGTGATGAAGAAAAAGCACAAACATGGTGGACCCGCATTATTAAAATACGAAACAGGTCAGGGTAGTTTTCAGCACAATGTCTGGAAGAGGATCGATAGTATGACCACGATAATGCAGAATAGTTTGCAAGCAAGCTACTAGCTTTACTAGTAAGGTTTCGCTAGGCAACTAGCATTGCAAAGTTAAATCAGCACAAGACCAAGCCTACCCAGAATAAACCAGCTTGGACCAGAATGGATTTTATGCTGGTCTGAGCTGTTTTTTTCATCAGGGTCATCAACCTGCTGATCCCTTTGGTTCTACTGCTGATCAAAACGGAATTAACACACACACACACATGGAGAGAGAGGGGCTAAACGCACCGATCCCAGGCTGGAGCGGACAACTGATTTGCATATCTTCCACACCCAAAATGTAAATGAAACCATTTGCATAAATCATAAATAGCCTTCTGAAGTGACTGAAAGTGATTTGGTCACTGTTTGGTCACAGTGTTTTACTTGCTCAGAGGTTTGGGAAAATCTCTCAACTGTGTCTTAGATACAGAGAGATAGAAAGAAAGATAAAGAAAGTATGACAGATGGAGGGATTGGTAGAGTCATTTTTCCGCTTAATATTCCAAAGTGAATTCCTAGCCTCTACAGTTGGTCCTGTTTTCTGGTTTCTGTCTTTTGTGAGATAAAATGCGTATTATTAAAAGTTAAATACCTCATTTGCTTCCAAGAACACAGTAGTTACAAAGGGGCTGTCACTTTTCTTTCCTCTCAAATTTTTTATACCTTTTTTGTTCTCCTTTTGCCTTCAGTTCCCTGGCAGCCATTGTGTGTCCTTGATTGCCATGCTTCAGTGTAGTTTAAGATTAGACGGATGAAATTTGAATACACACTTCCTGCATTCATTATAGTTTGTGACCCTGATGTTCCCGGTCAAAATGGATGCCTGCAACCGGGGTACTGTTCCTTTTTTGTTAAAAATACATAAATGGCACTTTAAAGTGAGGCTGTGAGTGTACAGTGGATCTAAACTTGAATATAACTGTCTAATTTTAAGATGACCACACCATGTGACGTCTCACGTCTGTCCTCGAGTGTTTTGCCAGAACATGTCACATCGTGTGAACGCTATTGGCGGTGGTGAAGCGCTACTGCCGAGCGGTCAAAGCCAGATGATTTCAATGAACATTCCAGACTGTGTCGACAAATCCGTCCCAGCTGCAGCACTGACTGTTGTGGGGTTGATGTTCTCAACATGTTCTTTTATTTGGGACACCCAAGTAAAAAAAAAATTAATACAACGTATTACTGCCAGATTTGTCTCTCTGACAAAACTGACAGTTGAACTTCTGAGGACAATATGGCTGATGTCAGGGATTGATGTCTTGAGTTTGTCACTTCTCCACACCGGCCAATCAAACGCAATATACGCCAATAAAGCCAAAAGTTGGTTTGGTGTGTCATGTGATTGTTGGAAAGTTTCCCGAATATTCTTCCCCATTCACACTGGTACATTTGGCTTGTGAGTCCTTTCACTGGAACTTATTATTATTTAACTTATGAATCGAATAATAGGACTGCACAGTATATCATTTATTTATTGTTACTGGCTGCGATATGTAAATCTAACAAATCACAAAAAAAATCCAAATGTTGCTGTGGTGTTTTCATGAATCACTGCATTCACGTGATGCACTAAATGGAAATAATTTGCCAAAATAATGCAGGCTAGTCTTAAACTATATTACATGAATGGTTTATTGATCACAATATGCTTCAATGTAATATCATCCAACCCTAAAGCTCAATGTGTTTACATGCACACTACTAATACGATCATTTTCTGATTTTGAAAGTTACCGGATTATTTCAGTGGTCATGTAAACAGCAATACTGTTACATTAATTTATCACATACTGTATATATTTGGTTAGTTGTTATTTGGTGTCATTGGTGTCAAAGTGCTGAGAGCTTTTCATCCTCACATCTTAAGAATCTCAAAGAAACTGTCATGTTAAATTTAACCCAATGCAAACATATCTCTCTCTCTCTCTCTCTCTCTCTCTCTCTCTCTTGCCCAAAGCAACCATCTGTACTGGCACTATGACACCAGCGCTACTGTGGCGTTAAGAAATCGTGCCATCCTCCCCTACACACACACACACACACACACACACACACACACATACACACACAGGAAAGCACACACTCTCACTCTCCTGCCATCTTGTCTGCCCTGAGTCTCAATGGGCTCCATTTCCCAGAATCCCCCAGGAGTTTGTTTCCCAGATTCCCTGCAGAGTCTTGCGAGTGTCATTTTCAGTCCACTTCACTTTGAATGACAATCTTTAACACATGCCATTTTTAAAGATGCCTGTAAGTATGTCAGTCATATATTAATGCACATGTTTGATTCAAGCTGAAATAGTAGCCTAATCCGTGGCAGGAGACACATTTTAAGCCACATTTTCTTTGGGACGTTGTAAATGGCCTTTGCGGATATATGACATTTTGGATACTGTTTTACCCCCCTGTTTCTCACTTCACCACCTCAACCCATGCACACAACCAAACTACAGTCTCTACTTTACCTACGGCCTGAACCAACACTGAATTGTTCATAACGTCACACTTCTGACTCCACTGTATGAAAGCAGGTGATTGGATCTACTGCATATAAAGTGTATATTCATGCATGTAAGTTATCTACAGTAAATAATAGTTCTACAGTGACTACAGTGCATGAAAACACACTCCGCTTCCTCGTCTGTTCTTGGCTGATACAGGGATACTTATTTTGAAGCTGTGAAGTGATCATAAAGCTTGTGGATCAGATGATAGAATGTCCAGGTTCTGTAGAAGAAGACAAGATAAGATAAAGATAAGATAAAACGGTTTGGATGTATCTTTATCTTTTCATCCAAGATGACCCGAAATGAATGGAAGGAGCTGAGAAGTGTGTGTGTGTGTGTGTGTGCAGATGGTGTTGCTGAAGGCTCTCTTAGGTAGGCCAGGAGATTGCCTGAATCCAAGGTGTCCTCACCAGTTGGGCTGTACGGCTCAGCAGGAGCATCTACTGTTCTAGATTTATCTTCTCATCTGAAATAAATTATGGATACAGTGTTTATAATTTGGCAGAAAGAGGGCAAATAAGATGTTTTGCAAATGCTAAAATGACCAAATGAACCCTAAGGCAGAGTAAAAACGTTGACATTTTTTCTCATAGAAGACCAAATGCAAAAACTTGACAAAGAATATTAGTTTCTTTTGAGTATATTTTTTATATTATGAAGCTAAATTGCTGGCTTCACGTGTTAGCTATGGTAGTTAGCAAAATTGTTCTCGCTGGCAAGTCACAAGCCGAATAGCCATGCTCTTAGCCCGGCTGCCATCTTTTCTCCTCCATTCTGACTTCTGCTCTCGTTTCTACCAACATCTCACACATCGAGAGTGAAATATTTCCCAGATGGAGATGTTTGACTCTAAGGGATCGGATCCAAGCTGGATCTTGAGCACTTCAGTTGTGTTTAAAACTATCTGGTTCAATTTGGAGTGTGGTTTGCATTGCAGACTGTGAAGGCAGCAGAATCAGAGGCCTTTCCATAGTAACTAACAGGAGGAAAAATGAGGATCTGGTCCCAAATGCACAGACTCCCAAAACCCGTCTCTAAATTCCCTCAGGGAGATAATTAGGGGACAAAAACAGACAAAAATGACATGAACTTGGCTTTTACATGGCTCGCCGAAGACGTTTGTGTCCATTCTCATAACATTGTGTCTCATTGTGGGTTTTTTTCCCTCCTGCAATAGTGTCCCCTCGTTTACCACTGAAATATTTCTGACTTTCACCCAATTTGGTATTTAATGTTCTGGCAAAAAAACTCGCCTCTAATGAGAGAAATGTCAAAAATTGTCCTTAGTGTGATGAACTGTTTTTAAAATAGCCACTTGGGAAACGATCTCAGTGGGTTTTATATACAAATATGTTCTCTTCTCCTCCTTCTCTTCTCCTCTTTCTCTTATCATCTTTTCTCCTCCATCTCTTATCCTTCTCTTCTTTTCTTCTCCTCCATCTCTTATCCTCTATCTCTTCTTTTCTCCTCCATCTCTTCTCTTCTCCTTCTCTTCTCTTTTCTTCTCCTCCATCTCTTATCCTCTATCTCTTCTTTCTTCTTCTCCTCTCCTCCATCCCTTCTCTTCTATCCCTTTTCTTCTACTCCATCTCTTCTTCTCTTCTCCTCTATCTCTTCTCCTCCATCTCTTCTCTTCTCCTCTATCTCTTCTCCTCCATCCCTTCTCCTCCTTCTCTTCTTCTCCATCTCTTCTCTTCTCTTCCATCTTTTCTCTTCTCCTTCTCTTCTATTCTCCTCCATCTCTTCTTTTCTCTTCTCCTCTTCTCTTCCATCTCTTCTTTTATCTTCTCTTCTCCTCCATCTCTTCTCCTCTCTTCTTTTGTCTTCTCTTCTCCTCTTAGGTTTTTTCTCATGTCTAGGGTAGCATCTATTTTTACTTGTTTATCACTTCACCTAGTTTGACCCTTTACTCCTGAGGTCACATCCTCAGACACAACCTTGTAGAGAAACAAAGTGGTAGTTGCAATATTTCCCCTCTCTCTCCCTCTTTCTCCCTCCCCATCCCCCTCAGACGTGGAACATTGGTTGACCCACTTTTCCCAGTGGGGGAACATTCCAGAACCGCTGCCAGTGAGAGAACTCCTTTCCCATGGGCACTTGCTGCGTGGAATTATATTTAGCGAGAAGTTTTATTTAACGAGAATTTAAAAAAGGGGCCGCGCTGGGCGAACTCTTCCCTAGAAGGAATGTGGAGATTTTATGATCGCTTGACCGTCTTTTTGATTTGTAGGAGATTTTTATTTGAGGTCACATCCAGATTACAGAACGCTGTGGTTAATTCCTTATGATCATTACTTCTGATATCTCAGAGTTGGTAGTTTTAAATCTGTACTGTGTTGCTCCCTCAGAAACTCTGACTCTGTGCTGTGCTTCCACCCTTCACCTGTGGTCACTGATCCTGTCACACACACACACACACACACACACTCCCTGTTCAGGCTGTGATGTGAATCTCTCACACACACACACTCAGCGAAGGAGTTTTCTTCCCCAGTGGCTCAGTCCTCATGGTGAGTGTCTTACAGAGAGAAAGATACTAACCTGGGTCCAGTTTCCCAAAAGCATTGTAAGGTTAAGATCATCTTAACTGGTAGAGAGAGTGTTTAATGTGATGCTCGCTCTACCATTTAACGACCATTTGTGTGCTGCGATGAGTTTGGGAAACTGTTCATTACGCTACTGACTCATGGGTTATTATGGAAACCTCAATTACTAACACATGCATTAGCGATATTTGAGTGGCATCTAACTGCAGCCTCGCAGATGGAGTGTGTGTGAATGCAGGAAAATTGCAGTTTAAACATTAAAAACGGAGGAGGAATAGAAATGATTGAATGTTAATCTATGTTTGGGTTGAAGCTAACTTTTGTAAAGGTTTGTCGATGAGATAAATTTGACATCTATCTGCTGTAATCACATTTCATTATGTTTCATTATATACAGTGAGTGAGCTAACTGTTAACTACAAGTTGGTGCTGGTGTTAGCCAGTTAATGAGGTTAGCTAGCTAACTAACATTAACCAAAACAACAACTTGAAATAGTTAAATAACATTATCTGGCTGTCTCTATAGTTTTGCGCTGGAGCTACGAGACTAATGTAGCTAACGAATAAGGAATAAGGAAAGCTTATAGCTTATATGTAGTTTTAAATTATAATACTTTATGCTTTTGTTGAACAAAAGGAATGGTTCTTACAAGATGTAATTACGTTATTTGATCAAATATGACCATGTATTAAGATTATGAGAATTGAAAATATGTAATGATGAAAATGCATCATATACCAAGGACATGAAATGCACCCCCAATTAAAAAACGTCCTGTATGCTGCATATTGTGTGATGGTAGCTGATTTGGTTTAGTAGTAATAGGCCTGTTTTTTCATGGCAGCCTGTTGTGTTAGAACCGTGTCCATGTGCAGATTACACTCTCGATTTCACCCGTCTCACTCTTTCTCTGTGACTGACAACGTATCATTTTTCCCCCATACACAATGTGCTCCAATAGAGTTGAACTCAGAAGGGTGTGTGAGTGTGTGTGTGATTGTGTGTGTGCGCGCAGCTACTTAATATTTCCCACATGCTCTGTGCCATTGGCTGCCAGAGCAAACCAGGCGTGAAAAGAAGCCGCGATACGATTGGCGATTGGTAGACTTTGGTCATGGGATCTCTGACACATCGATCCAAGCGCGTTGATTATTTGTCTTGGAAGAAGGAAACAAGTTTTCTCTGAAAAATCATTTCTGCAGATAAGGAGAGAGAGAGAGGCAGAAAGAGCACAGAGCACAGAGCTGGCTTTGAATCGTATGTTTTTGACAGATCATCAATAGCTACCAAATGCAACAGTAAATTGCATGATATCGATTTCTTTCCAGGGCATGTTTTTTCTTCCCCTTGTCCTCCCTTTCTTTCCGTTCTGGTTTGTGAGCAATTCTGTTTAAAACGAGAGCAACTGGCCTCTGGAGGACTAGGCCAAATATGGCGCGATTCAGAATAACGTATATCAGGCAAAAAATTGTTCCTCGACAGTGACAAAATGTAGACGAGGTTATTATATATTTTTTTATGTACTATTTTATTACTAGTGTACTATTATTAAGAAACATTATCAGGGCCCTGTGTTTCAGTCCCAGTGAAGGGGGCGTGGCCTCTGTGCCTGTCAGTCCCAGTGAAGGAGGCGTGGCCTTTGTGCCTGTCAGTCAGTTTCCTAAATTAATTTAAAGCGATATGTTTGCATACATTATAATACAATATATATTATAATATAGGAAAATATTGTGTGTGTATATATATATATGTGTGTGTGTGTATATATATATAAGAATAATAACTAAGTGTCTGGCAGCGTCTGTTTGATGGTTTGTGGTGATTCCTGTGTCGTGTACACTTTTTATTTCCTGTGTAGTCGGGAAGAAGATATTATAGTCCGTCTGTGTGTGTGTGTGTGTGTGTGTGTGTGTGTTTTCCTCTGCTAGCATGCTAGCACACTGTTGGCACAGCATGGCACTGACTTGGCATTGTAAAGGCTGTGAGAGATTATCAGGGAAACTGATAGTCCTACTGGAAACATGTCAACCCTGTCTTCAACAAGAGCGAGAGAACAGGAACGAGTGTGAGACAGAGTGAGAGACAGAAAGACAGAAAAAGAAAGAAAGAGAGAGAGAGAGAGAGGGAGATACAGAGCGCGAGTGACAGAAAACATAGACACAGTGCCTTCTGTTTGCCCTTACAATCCATACACACTGTTAGTGTAATTATAACGAACTAACAGCACTCCGTCTGTGTGTGTAGCTCCACTTCTCCATTCACTTTCTCACTATTTGTTTATTGTCCTGTCGCTGTTTACGCTGCATGTTTACGAGAAGATCCCACACGAACTTATCACTCTAGTCTTATTCACCACTTTGGAAGTCCACATTTTTAAACAGTTCCGAGTTCACAAGGTGTGACGCAATGTTGACGTTTCTCAATATGGCGGAGCCCGTGGAAGTTTGTTTAGCGGTCGATGCGAAGCATAATTACAGTGTAATCAAGTCTTTTCTTAGTAATATTGCAACACATCTGAGGGAAATCTTGATGTTCTCGGCAGTTCTGCTTAGTTTGCACGGTCACTTTGCATTGTTTGTATAAAATACTTAATGTACATTTTCTACCTAGCTAAATCATTAATCTCAGTCATTAGCTAGCTTATGCTTTTCTATAGTTCTCTAACCACATTAATAGTGAACGTGTCTTATGTGTGCCTTCCCATGTCAACGGTATGAAAAGACACATTGCTCAAATTTGTACAAAATAAGACGGCTATCTTTATGCTGCCTTCTGAACTGGGCACGCTTTGTCTCAGGAGCACAAACGCTGCCCGAAAATGCCGCCTAACTAGGCAGCCTACTGAGTAATGGATAGTGACAATATTTTGAAGTGTTCACAATAACAATATTGTGCATTGTGAATATAACAATATATTGTATAACCAATTATCAGCACGTGTTAGTGTTGGGTAGTGTATTTTATGTTGTTATTGTGTGTGTGTGTGTGTGTGTGTGTCTGTGTCTGTGTCTGTGTGTGTGTGTGTGTGTGTCTGTGTCTGTGTGTGTGTGTGTGTGTGTGTGTGTGTGTCGTTTAGCCTCTCCGGCCGCAGCTGACACCAGCACTACTGTGTGTTTTTTCTATTTATTAGCTGTGTTATTTGTTATTAAAAGAGGGATCGTCACAGCTCGCAGAGGAACAAACCTCAGGGCAACGGAGCAGCGAGAGCGAGAGTCTTAGAAATTCAATAAACAGATGCAGTGTCTGTATTAACAAAGTGTGTGTGTGTGTGTGTGTGTGTCTGTAGCTGGGGATTTGTAGCCTCTTTGGTCATCATTAAAAGGTTTAAAGGGAGACTTTACCCCAAAACACAAATGCTAAAATAACCAGAATCACTTTATTGCTTTAGCGCAGTTTGGTATCACTCCGCCCCCTGCCCCCCCCCCAGGC
>JAOUQW010000031.1:2816800-2832945 GCA_028565825.1 Olivaichthys viedmensis | reverse complement strand
CCTTGCTCAAGGGCCCAACAGTGGCAGCTTGGTGGAGCTGAGGCTTGAACCCACGACCTTCTGATCAGTAGTCCAGCACCCTAACCACTGAGCCACCACCGCCCTTAAGACGTGTCTATTTGGGAAAATGTCAATTCAGCCAAAACTGGCCGAAGAGCATTAAATTCTGTCTTTTATTCCGAACAACGCAAAGGCACAGTGACAGTGGAAACATCACAAAAATGTTGGAAATATCAACATTTCCCTCAGATGTGTTAGTAAATGACTTCACATGACTACAATTACACTGTAATTACCCTTAGCATCGACTGCTAACCGAACAACCATGGATTCATGTGGAATCTTCACATACAAATGGTGGAAACACGACCCAGTTTAAACGCCGCAATGGCGTAGCTAAACATAAATGGCTATATAGCTAGCTAGTTAGTTGGTAGTTAGCTAGCTACCATCACTCTATAAAATAAAGTGTTAAATTAAATGAACTGTTAATTATGGCTGTAGCTAAACACAGTAGTAGCTTAACATTGCCTACATAACCTAGCTAGCTAGCTCAACAGCGTAACTCGGTTGGGGTCATTAAGGTTTCAAGGGTCCGGCCTGATTGTTTTCTCTAAGCAGACACAGTTTAAGGGTGTGTGTCTTATTCTCTGGAGTGACGTACTGTCCACAAAATACTTTACACTGTGCTCCAAATGTCCATCATCATCTAAAACAGAAGAAAACGATGGTTTTGTTTCGATGCCGGACGGCAGAAGGTTTTTTTTTTGTGTGTGATGACATTTAGCTGTGAGGTGTTCACACCCAATTATCATGTGGCTAACCGGAGGCATTTTAATCAGTGCTGTGTGTAGAGCCTTTAGCTTTTACTAAAAGCTGAGACTTTCTCTGAAATTAGAAAGCAGAACGGGGTCTGACATGCTCTTCTGGATAAAGAGCGTGTGTTGGTGGAGTGTGTGTGGATTCGTGTGTACGGGTATGTGTGTGCTTAAACACGTATCTGCATGTCTGTCTACATGCCTATGTGTACTGTATGTGCAAAGGTGTGTACACGCATGTGCATATATGTGTTTGTGTATGTGTATCCGTGTGTTTGTGTCTGTGTGTCACGATATCCCCGCAGCGGACTCCCGCTGGTAGTGCGCGCCGCAGTTCCCGGCGAGCCGCGCACTTCCGTGTGTGTCTTGTATCATGTGTTTTTGTTTTGTTTTCTTCACGTGTCTTAGTTTGGTTCTGTTCACGCCCCCTCCGGTTTCCGATTGGACATTCAGTAATTCATATCAATTATCCATTTACCGTTTGCGTTTAAATACCCGCTGGTTTTAGTTTTGAATCGCAAAGTCTTGTCGTGTTTTCATACCGTCAGTCTGAGCGTTATATCCGATTCTGTTTTCTGTGTTTCCAGTCCCGAGTTCCGGTTTCTGTTCTTCCCGTTTAGTTTGTTTGTTTTGGTTCCGTCATTGTTGTTTTGACTTCCTGGTATTGACCTACGCCTGTGCCCGCACTACGATGAATGGATTTGCCTAGGATACGTTTGTCTGCCTGTGTTCTGACCCCTGCTTTGCCTAACGACTACGATTTATGGATTACCCCTGTAAATAAACACACCGAACGTCCGCGCTTGTGTCCTGCCTCTTCGCCCATGCAACACACGTTACACTGTGTGTCTATGAACGTCGTGTATATGTGTGTGTGTGTGTGTGTGTGTGATGATAGCAGACAGTGATAATTACCAGTGTTAATTAGCTAGCTCCAAACTTGATTATGTGACATCACGACTAGCCTTTCTTTGGGCGACCTAAAATGTTAGTGTTTGATTTGACACGTTACTGCCCTACAAACATCCAGGTACCAGGTAGTCAAGTACACGGTGTATAGTGTAAGATTACATTGTGTAGCGTGCCATTTGAGACACAGATTACTGCAGCAGTCTCACTGGATTTTCACATCACTATTTCCTTCACCAGGACAATCAGGAGATTATGGGGTCCTGGTGTCATTTTGGAGGGAATGTAGTGGTCATGCTAACTGTGAGCAACAAGCGGCATTAAGGACACAGTGAAGCAAATGCATGGCGTGAGCTTCGCTTTAATAATGAGCAGGGCCTTCATTTTAGATGGTCTTTCTTCAGAAAGACGAGACCACAGCCCTCTTTCGTTGTTTTCCATTGGCTCGTGAATTTGCGCAATTAAAGTTCACCTCGATGAATTTGGTGTGAGGCGAATTTAACCGTTCCAGGAAGCGACTTCTTCTTTCGCGTTCCCGCGTGCTTTCCCATTGAAGTGAACTGGCTTTTATTCGCGGTGAAGAATTTCATTTGTGTTTTATTGGTGTTTATTTGTGTTTATTTGTGTCCGAGTGCTGCTTTGAGAGTTCAAA
Organism: Olivaichthys viedmensis; assembly: GCA_028565825.1. Lineage (NCBI taxonomy): Eukaryota > Metazoa > Chordata > Actinopteri > Siluriformes > Diplomystidae > Olivaichthys > Olivaichthys viedmensis. Next base: position 2,830,566 of record JAOUQW010000031.1, on the reverse strand, counting down.
GTTAGAATTCTGTCCCTCTATCCCTCACTTTCTCTCTCTCTCTCCTTCTGAAGTAAGATTATTCATCCTCCCACGGGCTGCTGCGGGGTGGGGGGAAATGTCAAAATGCCAGGAATGCACTCAAATGTGCGTGTGTGTGTGTGTGTGTGTTCATTCGTCACACTCCCACCTTCACTGTCATTTAGTGCTAGGAATGCGGGTGCTGACACCTACAAACGCACACACACACACACTGCAGTCTTGAATAAGCCCGAGAGTCCCTGTCACTTTTCTCTTCATAATTGTCATTAGAATATTAATTATCTCTCTCTCTCTCTCTCTCTCTCTCTTTCTCTCTTCATGTCTTTCTCTCTCCCTTCAGTAGTTGTCTTCAGTGCATGAGCATCTCTGTCTAAACTTCTTTCCCATGAACACACACACACACACACACACACACAAAGTGCAGGACTCAGTTTACGTACTTGAATTTGAAGCTGGTTTATTCTGAGCTGGAAGGAATGAATGGAATCAGAGGGAGAGGCAGGTTGCCAAATATAGCTGGAATCCACGTAAACATATTTACAGTGTACATTCAAGGCTCGTCTTTTACACTCCCACCGCTTACTTACGATTACTTTGTGATCATCATTGTGCTTTTAATTATTATTATCATCATTATTGCATTTTCTCTCTCTGACTGCGAGTACTCCGGTATTTGGATCCATCTCATCCACATCTTCTCTTCCGTCTCAACGGGGAGCTTTTGGCCAGCTGCCATGCATTGAGCGGAGCAGTCCGGCTTTGCCGCTAGCATGCTGTTAGCGCCATGGAGACCAGTATTGGCCAGTAACCTTGGCTACAGTTGATGGACTTGGGGGCTAATGTTTGACCTCTGAGTCGGAGGAACTGTGGAAGAACTGCCTCTCTAACCATTACCATCAACACTGAGAGAGTGATTAGCATTAGAATCAGAAAGGGGTTTGATTTGCTAAGTTTGATTCACTTATGAAGAATTTGACTTGTCAGTTACTCATATTGTCACAGACACTGGAACGAGTATTAATTAAAAAGCGTAGAATAGGAAATAAATGAGTGTATAACCCATAATGCATTCCAACCATATATTAGATTTAATCATGGATGTGCATTTTATTTTAGGACAATCTGCATAACACCAGATTCATGTTAACAGTCATTATAGGTGAACAAAGATTTGGATGGTTCAGCAAAGAGAAGCTACCTCGCTAAATTTGTACTATTCCAGCTTTAGCTACATTTAGTACACACGGCTTAATATTGAGGCAAACTCACTTATATGACCAACTAAACAGCAGATTAAATGACTTGCCTTTAAGCAGACAGATGTATCTGTGTTCAGCGGATCGTGAGGTCTAACTGTTACCAAACACGATTCATACAGCACTAATGTTGTCTTTTACATTTATTTTTGGCTTTGGAAGTCCCCCAGGCGTGTCTTATGGCCATATCTGGAGCTTCAAATTCAAAATACGGCCACGGGTAAAAAAAAACTGGCACGTCTGATGAAGCTCTGATTGGAGGGCCAAGAAAATAAGGCGACGCTTGGGATTGGTCAAGTAAGGTTAGGGAAAGTTAATGCAAGAGGAAACATTGGTGCCGGGAACCAAACACCCCCTGCCATCTTAAATACCCTTAAATACAGCCACTCAGTCACAGCCACTGTATTTAAGTCTGCTTTGTTCTACGAAAAAATTTAAATAAAAAAACGGGGGGAGGGAGAGGTTCTACAGAAAGCAGTGTTGTTATTTCTATTTGAGCTGCCTTTTTCGCAAAAATTATATATAATTTATGCCGACATTTTCATGTTACAATTGCCGCTGATTGAATAAGATTTCAGTGGCAGTGAACAATCATTTGTGATTAAATACGGTCAAACCCCAGGTCCACCATTTTCCCCCACCGTGTTGCCCCCCCCCACTCATGTTGTTCCGGCACCTGTGGAAGAAACTGTTATTATTGTGTGAAGGAGAGGGAGAATGCAAGTGTGTGTGTGTGTGTGTGGGTGTGGGTGTGTATGTGGTTTTGGGGTGGTAAGCTGACTTAGTGAGCAGCTTTATGTAATACTCATCACACTAGAGACCAGAGCTTAGCCATGCTTCACCGCTAACACACACACACACACACACACACAGGACTACAGCCACGCATGAGAGAGTGACAGAGACAGAGGAGGGATGATGAAGCACTAATGCATATGTCATGTAAATCAGTGTGAGCCAGAGTCAGAGCTCAACACCTGTCACAAACACACCACACACACACACACACACACACACACACACATAAATACACACAAATGCAGCTCCTCAAACTCTAGATGCTCTACATGTAGAAAAGAGCATGTTTTAATGTTATACCTTTTTTATTTTTATACCTCCTTTGCAGTGAGGATTCAGGTGAACTTGACCTTTGACTCCTACAAAAATGACCTCTGATCTGTTACACTGTCCTGGGTCTCAAACACAATGACCAAATCCAAGTCCATTGCCTTTCTACCATTTTATCTTTTATTCCTCTATCACTGTCTCTGTCTCTGTCTCTCTCTCTCTCGCTCTCTCTCTCTCTATCACTGTTTCTATCTCTCTATCATGTTCAATCATTATCTCTTTTTCACTATAACTCTATCTCACTCGCTCTGTCACTCTCTTTATCACAATCTCTATCTCTCTCAATCACTTTATTACTCTCTTTCTCTATCACACTATCTCACCCTGTCACTCTCTCTCATGTTCTATCACTCTATCGCACTCTATCACTCTCTCACTCTATCACTATCAGTCTCTTACCCTCTCTTGCTTTATCACTCTCTCTTGCTCGATAACTCCCTCTATCACTCTCTATCAGTGTCTCACTCTCCTTATCACTGTTTCTATCTCTCTATTTAACTTTGTCACTGTATTTCGCTCTATCTGGCACAGTGTTGCTAGAAAAATGTGTACGTGCGTGTGTGTGTGTGTGATGGGATTTCTTATGTAACAAAGGATCCATCGCTGTGTCTCTGCATGAACAGCAGATAAGAATCAGACCAGACAAATCTCCTCTCTCTCTCTAATTAAGTGTGTGTGTGTGTGCGCTAAGGCTTTGTTCTATAATGCAGGATGCTATCTCTCTGAATAACACTAAAGAACAATGAGACGATGAGAAGCGAAACCTGGCTAGCTGTTTTAATTAGCCTTAGGTGCTAACATAGCAACACTGATATTGAGACAGAGAGAGACAGCAGGAGAGAGAGACGCGGAGAAAGAGAGAGCGAGAGAAAGATGAAAGACAGACAGAGAGAAATGAAGCGAGAGATAAAGCTTAGCGAGGAAGAGGAAATTATATAGAGGAGGAAGAGTGAATGAGGCAGAAAGAGAGAGATTGAGGGAGGGGAAAAAAGGAGAAAGGGTGAGAGCAAGATTAGCGAGGGAGAGTTAGAGAGAGAGAATGATGGAAAAGAAAAAGGGAGACAGAGAGAGAAATGTGGATGAAGATGAAGAAGAGCAAAGAATTGGTGAAGAAGGGAGGCTGAGTGGGGAAGGCCGATAGATAGAACAGGAGGGAGGGATGAAGAGTGAGATAAAGGGAGAGAGACTGTGTGTGTGCATGGCATCACAGATGGAAGCAAAAAGAGCAGAACTGACTGTTGCGCGTGACATCACACCACAGCGCACAACCGTGTGCCAACGCTCACTTCCGTACACACACACACACACACACACACACACAGGTTGTTCTGTTGCTATAATGGGTCATGGCAGGATGGGGCTTTCTTTCCAGGCTCCGCCCATCTTTGCTTCCCTCTGTCTCTCTTGCTCCCTCTTTTCCTCTCTCTCTTCTCCCAACTCTTCTCTTCTCTCCCTCTGTTACGCAGTGTACAGATGGCCTTGTTTATCTGAATCAGCATGGGAGGCAGAGGGCAAGAAGGAGAGAGAGTTAGAGGATATAGAGATGGAGAAAGACAGAGAGAGAGGTAGAGGATACAGAGATGGAGAAAGACAGAGAGAGATAGAGGATACAGAGATTGAGAAAGACAGAGAGAGATAGAGGATACAGAGATGGAGAAAGACAGAGAGAGATAGAGGATATAGAGATTGAGAAAGACAGAGAGAGGTAGATAATACAGAGATGGAGAAAGACAGAGAGAGGTAGAGAATACAGAGATGGAGAAAGACAGAGAGAGAGGTAGAGGATATAGAGATGGCGAAATACAGAAAATTGTGAGACAGAAAGAGAAGGAGAGAGAGAGACAGTGGGAATTAGGAGATATTCATCTGTATGTCTCCAAATTCCTCAATATGTCTTGTAATTAATCTACGTCTCCTGATTATTCTATACTTTTCTAAATTTGTCTATACATCTCCTGATTAATCTATATGTCTCCCAATTAATCTACATGTCTCTTGATTAATCTTTACAGATCCAGATTAATCTACACCTGTTTTGCTCAATCTTTACATCTGCTGATTAATCTATACATCCCCCGATTAATCTATACATCTCCTAATTAGTCTATTTCTCTCCTGATTAGTCTATGCATCTGCCAATTAATCGGCACGTCTCCTGATTAATCTTTACATATCCAGATTAATCTACACCTGTCCCGCTCAATCTTTACATCTCCTGATTAATCTATACGTATCCCGAATAATCGGCACATCTCCTGATTAATCTTTACAGATCCAGATTAATCTACACCTGTCCCGCTCAATTTTTACATCTCCTGTTTAATCTATACGTCTCCCGATTAATCGGCACATCTCCTGATTAATCCATACGTCTCCCGATTAATCGGCACATCTGACTAATATTTACATATCCAGATTAATCTACACCTGTCCCGCTCAATCTTTATATTTCCTGATTAATCTATACATTTCCTCATGATTAGTACGTCTTCTGATTAATCTATGTTTCTCCATTAATCTGTACATCTCCTTATAAATAATACGTCTCTTGATTAATCTATACATCTCCTGATTCATCTATACTTTTCCTATTTAATCTGTACGTCTCTTGATTAACCTTTACATCTCCTGATTAATATACTGTATATGTCTCTCGATTAATCTGTACATCTCCTTATGAATAATACGTCTCTTGATTAATCTATACATCTCCTGATTCATCTATACTTTTCCGAATTAATCTGTACGTCTCCTGATTAATCTATACAGCCCCTGATTAATCTATACATCCCCTTATTAATCTATGTTTCCCAATTAATCTGCACGTCTTCTAATTAATCTATATGTCTCCTGATTTATCTATATGTTTTCCAATGAATCCATACGTTTCCTAATTTTTCATTCCCATTTATTTCTGTCTCTCCATTCATCTATAAATCTCCTTATTAATCTCCCCTTCAATTCCTTGAGGTTCATGTCAGAAGCTAAATGCTTACGGGCATCGTTGCTGAATTATTACTGAGTGGCAATAAAGTCAACAAAGATGTCAAATCTAATATCGGTGTTATATTTTCTCCATTAAAATTTTAAAGCTATGCTAACCACGTTTTAAAAATTTACACACAGCAATTTTTGGCACAGCTAATGACGAGCATAAAGCAACCAAACTGGGTCTCAATTGTGTCTCAAAGAGACAGTGTCTGCATGATCTGTCTCCCCTGCTCATTCCCGGCACTACCCTTCTAACAGATGTATATGTGATAATAAAGAAACTTTCTTTCAGTGTATGGATTTGTTGGCTTTCCCTGGTGAGCTCATTTCATCCTTTAGAATAGTGGAGGCTGTCAAGCAGCATCCTTCTGTCAATTTTTTTTAGCAATTGACCGGCTGATAACCAACGTCTGTTAAGATGTCAGACGTAGCAACAGCAAATTCAGAACCCCAGGCACAAGGACACAAATACAGATCTGTTCCACCGAATGTGAAATCCAAACGTAGCCTAAAAGAATGACAGATCAAAAGTGGGTGGATACCAGCAAGTGGGAGGGACTTACACAGCAAGTGTGTGGATACCAGTAAGTAGGAGGAACTTAGCTTGTGTTAGCTTGCCCTTGGGGACCACCACGCACACAACAATGACACTAACCATTTGGATGTGCTCAGACACTCATTGGAACCAAACCCCGCCCACTTGCGGCGGTAACCACATATTAACCTGCATATTTTGAGATATCCCTCTCATTTTGGGGACGAATGGCCCAAATGCCAAGCCTGCTTTCTGAAGCTGCGGGATATTGTCTCTGCTAATTGCTAACACATCATTCTCTCTCTCTCTCTCTCTGTCTGTCTGTGTGCAGGTTGTGAGAGGTGAATAGGAGACTCGCAGCGTTTGTGCCATCGAGGCTGCTGAAGTACACGTGCCAACCATCACGATGCCAACCCTGCTGCTGCTGCTGCTCGCCTCCTTACTGCTCCTCACACACGCCGAGAGTAAGTCCCTCTGTCTATCCGTCCGTTCGCCTGTCCGTCCTGCTCTCTATCTCTTTCACTCACACACACACACACGCATAATGTTAGTTTCTTCTGTTTATATTTGGAAGATCTAATACCAGCATACACACACACACACACACACACACACATGCATACACACACTCTTACTGTATATAATTTTATCTTTCTCTCTTAACTACCATACACACTATAGCATACTTCCGCACATTCTCTATCTTTTTCTCTCCCTCTCTCTCTCTCTTACACACACACACACACACACACACACATACATGCATACACACACTCTTACTGTATATCATTTTATCTTTCTCTCTTAACTACCATACACACTATAGCATACTTCTGCACATTCTCTATCTTTCTCTCTCCTTCTCTCTCTCTCTCACACACACACACACACCTTCACAGCGCTCGACAACGGTAGAGAACACACTCATGCAGCATGCCGCAAAATAATGAGTCAATTAATTCATTGTAATTGAATTCAGTTCCATTCATTTTAATTTCAATTTCATTCAGTTGATTTAAATTCAGTTTCATTCTTTTTCGATTCAGTTTCATTCAATGAATCTCTATTCAATTCAACACAAGTCTGTTGGCAGAATGTGGGCGCGTCTCTGAGTGGAAATATGAAAGTTTTCAAGTTAAGTGTTTCACTCAAAGAAACGCCCACGTGTTTCACTCACACGCCGCGCCCACTGGTGTGTGGCTGCTTCGATTTGCTAGTGCACGTAAGCTGTATTCTGTTTATGAGACTAGAGTAGGGAGACACGTGCTTTAAGTGGCACAGCTGTCTAAGGTTGCTCCTTATCGTCAGTCGGGATTCTGAAAGAGCAGAACTGTCCTGCTCTCTGGGTGGGATGGACGGCCTTCCTTTGTCCCCTGTCGATTGGAGCCACTCTAGCATCTGTTAGCTCATGTATACAGAAGTGGGCAGTGAGCTTCTCCTCCAATGACATTGCGTGAGCAGCAGTTCAAAAAGATGCGGTGGCTTCATGTGTGTCGGAGGAAGCACGTTCCAGATTGTTAGCTGTCGTTCAATAGGGTTAGACTAAAATAGGGGAAAAAATTAAAATAAATAAAGTAGGTAGACGTGTATCCCAAATGCTGACGCTGAGGGAATCCACAGGAAAACGTGATGATGTTGGACAGGAAATGACATCACAAATCTGAGCAGTGGAAATTATAAATGACACACTTCAGTGTGCAGGCATCACATAACGTCTGAGCTTTCGCTGAGAAGCGCTTTCCAACTGTCTCCATCACTCCACATACAAAATCTTTATTAGTCATCCTCTCTCTCTCTCTCTCTCTCCCCTGAAGAACTCTTTCACTAGTGTGGATCATTGCACCATAATTTTGTGATCATTTTCTGAAAGACACATCGGAGAAATGGCAGGAGTGAAATTGATGGACAGATCTTTAAACTTTATAGCAGTGAAATGTCCTCCGTCTGCGCCGTCTCTGAGAAAGAGACACAGACATGTCTCGGTTTTATCGCCGTGGTTTCAATTTGAATTTTTATCTTCAGCAATATCTGTCCACATGTTGAGAGATGATCTATCTATCTGTCTGTCTGTCTGTCATCACCTTTCAACTCATCCTTTCTTTCTCTCTCTCTATCTGCGTCTCCCTCTTGCTTTTTCTCATTAACCGTCCTGCTATATATCTCTATTTCCCACTTGCTCTCCCTCTTCTCTCTCTCTACACACTTAGAAAAGAAAGGGTCAAATCTAGAACCCTTAAGGGTTCCTCAGTTGTCCCTCTGGGGGAACCCTTAAAGGTTCTATGTGAAACCCTACAACAGAGTGTTTCCCTATCAGCAAGGGTTTTGAGTAAGAACCCTTTTAGGAAGCTAAAAACCCTAAACTATCCAAAGAACCCTTTGAAGAACCCTTTTTGTAAGAGTGTAGTTATCTCTATCTTTCTCACCCTTTTGCTTGCCCTCTCCTTTTTTCTCTCTATCTTCCACTTGTAATTTTTTTCAATCCATCGATTACTCTCTCTCGCTCTCTCTCTCTTTCTGTCTCTTTCTCTCGACCTTTCTCTCTATCTATCTCTCTTTCTCTCACTCTCCCCTTCTCTCACCTTCTTTCTCTGTCTCTCACCAGCTGTTCGGCTCTGAAAGGATTGTTGGCAGCTGTTAAGGGTTAATTATTTCGAGGCCAAAACAAAGTAACAGTGCATGTGTGGATGCGTGTGTGTGTTTGTGTGTGTGCATGCGCGCGTGTGTGTGTTTTGGCTATGAGGACAATCTCATGGTCACCAGATCCCGGCCAGACGTGCTGTCATAGTTTCAGCCTTCAGCAGTTGCCAGCTGAAGGCCTCTGTCTCGTGAGCATGTGTCCACGTCCCCCTTCGCCACCAAACACTGGACACAGCGGATCAGAGACTGTGGACAGGAATGAGGGACGAAGGAATGAGGGAAAGCGAGAGAAACTCCACGAGAGAGGGAGAGAAAGAGGGTCCAAATTAGCAGGCTTCAAATCTCTCACCTTCACCTAGATGTTTAAACAAAACAGCAGCTGGTCGCTGCTAAAATCTGCTTCTAGATGCTCAACAAACTCTGACAATTACAACTGAGACACACACACACACATCTAAATCTCGTCCCAGAGAAATGACTGCTCTCTTACCCTGTATTCACACTAGCAAGCCTCTTTTGCCCCTCCCACTATGTCTCTTGTGGGCGTGGTCTATTCCGCTTTTCTGATAAGAAATGGTAGTAACCAAAATATGTACAGTCTACTGTTTAGTTGTAAGTTTTAGTTACAAACTTTAATTCTTTTCTCAGTAATTTTTTTAAAAACTATTTGTGTGACACCACAGAAACATAAGACACATTACACAAGTCTAAGAAAAACATTGATTCCATCCCAATGTATGGTAGAACTCAAACTGTTTGCAGCCCCTGACCCCTTCCAGTGTAAAAAACAATTCCAGAGACCCCCCTATAATTATAGCATAGATTTATTTTATGAACATCATTCAAATATTCAAATATTACACATATTAAACAAATACGTGCCATCATATTTCTTTACTGGAGCCATGAGCATTTCATTCCAGAACTTTCAACCCACATTGTGATAGAATGTAGATTCAAACCATTTTGTATCATATCAACAGCACTTTTCTTCATGTTCGTACAATTGCAGTAGGATTCAAATATTACTGATACTCATTTTTAAGTTCTGACTTCAGATGAAACACATTTAAATGAAATGACCAGTCCGTAGACTCATAGCTACAATAACTAAATAATAACTTTAACCTCTTTGATAGTAGCTGATAGTGAGCTCCACCGCCGTAACATCATTAAAAATAATAATAATAATAATAATAATAATAAAATCCCTGACCCCTGGATAACGTCACAGACCCTGAGGGTCCGCAGACCTACTTGAAGAAACACAGACTTAGGCAGTACTGCAGGGAAGGACTTTCAATAGCCTGTGGTATGAAAGAAAATGTTTTGTCTCGGACAAGCCCGAGGTATTTATAAATTATCTATCACTATGTTCCTTTTGTTACAAATATATTTTAATATTGAAAAGATAAAAGCACGGTTGAAAGTTTTTCGTCAATGATTTGCACTGCACACACTGTTGAATGGGAACTAACTGCAGGTAGGAACCGAAGTTATAAGAGTAGAGAATTCTCTCCATCTCTCTCTTTCTCTGTCTCTCTCCCTCTGTCTCTCTCTTTCTCTGTCTCTCTCCCTCTGTCTCTCTCTTTCTCTGTCTCTCTCCCTCTGTCTCGCATCCAGCCAAATTTCTGTCGCAAATTGCTTTCTGCTGTAAAGCTGGAGAACGGCCGTAATCTTGCCTGTCGAAGGAGAGAGAGAGAGAGAGAGAGAGAGAGAGAGAGAGAGAGGTGTGATTAGCACGCATGCTCATTTATCCCAGCCGCACCTATGGCGGCCTTTGAGGGTCAAAAAGCGAACCTTACCATTTCATTCAGCGAGAGTAATCACACAGTTTCAATCAGCATATTAAAGTCTAGATATAAACGCAGGCGATATGATGCCATGTCGCCATTACTAATCACATGACATTTGTTTATTCGTTATTGCTGGCTAGTTTTTTTTATTTTTTCAGCTTACCTGAGGCTGGATCCCAAACTAGCGGTGCTATTTTTCTGCTGCTGATAACTTGGGTTAACTAGCAAGTTTGGCAACATTCACGCAAAATAATCTAATGCTAAAAGCGCTCAACGTGCTACAGTATGCCGGGCCTGAATCATTTTTGACTGTAAGACCCCTTACTGTCATCGGTGTGACACCAACGATTTACTGCACTTATTAACCCAACGTCTATAGCCAGGAGATTGTCTACCATTATAAATACAGAGCTGTCAATCAACCATAGACATAAATATTTATAAGCTTCCCAAAATCGAACTGTATTCAGCCCAAAGCTGCGCTCCTCGGGCTGATATAAAATAGTGCCGCACCACATCAGTAACACTCGTGTGTGTTCTTGTTTCCTGGGTCACACCAACATGTCCTGATTTTGCTTTGTTTTAATCCTTTTTGTTGTTATGTGAAAGAGAGCAAGAACAGATGAAAAAACTGGGAGAATTTTGATTTCTCTTTCCGTCTCTGAAGCCGCTAATCAAAGAGCCATCTGTTCGTTAGAGGCGAACGGCTCACACAGAATTAAATGCAGGGTTCTTGTGTGCGTGCACATATGTTCATGTCTGTTTTCACTGCAAAACATGTCCAACCGTCCTGGCTTAATTTAGATTTCTGGCACAAATTAGCCAGTCGGTTACATAAAGTGACTTCTTTAAGCTTTTTTTTTTACATTTTTAATTAAGAACATAACCTTAATATTTACAACGGCAGTGGCTGTTTGCTTAATTGCAGAAGCATCTACATATAGTTTATATATTAAGATTGACAAATATTGATATATATATATATATTTTTTTTTTAAAGGTAATAAACTGTACTTTTCAGGACATGAACACTTGTTACTGTGGTGGTACCCTCAAAGTTACAGCTCTTGTACTGTCTCTTACACCTGGGAAACTGAGTGTAGTGTACCTTTAAAACCATTTAAAATAGTGTCAGAAGTCTGTCTCGTCTAAAGTCTTTTCGGAAAATATCTGTCTCAAGCCACAAGTTCTTCAGTGATGTCACACAGACTCGCTCATGTGGTTTAGGACACAGTATGATTTACTGTAATCTATAAACGTTGTTTCGCTGAACGCTGTAACGTCATGGTGGTGGCCACCTGATACGACCAGGATCACGTTTTTTCCGTCGTGCAATTTGGAATCATTGCACCCCCGAGGCCCCGTCCCCCAAAGTTTGAAGTTGGAATAGTAGCCGAAAGCTGGAGGTTGTGTAAATGATAATATAGTTTCACTTTGAACAGACTTTCCTGCTATTTTACACAACCATTTATTTAAAAATGAAATTACAGAGCTTAGCAACATCATTTATATATAAGTATATAAGGATGTATGGGAATTTTTTGGAGTGAAACAGACTTCCATTACTACATTAGCCTTATAGCTCTAGTGCAAAACTAAAGAAGCAAACTTTGGACACCAAACATGTCTTGGCAGATTGACTACATTTTACATTTTGGGTAAGACTGTAATTGGGTAAATGCACATATATATATATATCTATATCTGTACAGTAGCTTTTTTTTTTTTTTTTCAGACAGCGTGCCGGTTCTGCCTCTGTGTGTGTTTTTTTTTGCCGCTTACATTCCCGGCAGACATATGAGCTCTAAACGCAGTGATAGTCGAGCAACTGAAATCAAAATTGCTTCCCTGCTGAGCCTATTAAACCTCAAATGTCAGGTCTAGTAAGGCTGCTGTTAGAGAAATGTGTGTGAAAAAAAAAAACACAGATTCACTCATTTGAAATTTTGTGTGTCAGGTTAGAGAGTTTGTGGAATGGGCTGCTGGAACACACACACACACACACATTTTATACTTTTTTGGAATTACCACAGATTTACCGCTAAAGTTTCACGAGCTAAATAATCATAAGGTGTTAGTAAAGAGAAAAATCAAGCCTTGGCTGCATGGTAGTTACAGTCAGCAGCTCCAAGACATTACAGTGCCTAATATAGGGGTGGCAATATGCCAGTATAGATGGTATACCATGTTATGAAAATCTGAAATGGTTATACCATTCCAGTTTTGCTTTTATTGTATAGATAATGACAAAAACATTATTTCTAGGTGCAGCACAAGAGCCTTTTTAGAGCCTTGACCAACATGGTTTTAAATCTTAGAAAAATCCTTTGTGATACAAAAAATGTGTCTCTTAAAGGAGGAGTTTGTCATTTTTAGAGACCTCAACTGTAAACATTGTGTACTTCCTGCATCCAACTACTTTCAAAAGCTACACCGATTAGCATAGGTTCTGATTTCAAGTGCTGCCACATTGGTGCAGAAGCGGCCAGTTGCCATTTCTGGTTTAAATTCAGCTTTACTGTCTTCGCATTTAACTGCCTACTATTACACTGACTGCACCTTAGCGGCTACATTAACTGGTTAGCTACATCTGGTTAACTAATTAACCAGAGGCCCAATTTTACCTTTTGCAGCGCTAGATGTAGACGTCTGGGGCGATTGGCTAAAGATTGTGATCATCTCATCATAGTCCAGCCACATTGTTAATTCCTGTTCCATTTGCAGCTTAAAAAAAAAAAACACGAGCTAGATGCAGTTTCACTCTCGGTAGCTCATGGGCAAAAGAGGCTGAGTGAACGGGAAATTAGTCACTTAAGTAAAGTGGGTAGCTGATGTCAAAAAATCTTATTCTTACATGGGGTTACCTGACATCACCTACATCCAGTATATCTCTCAGCTGAAATCAAAAATCATTCTTTCTTTTGCAGTCAATAGTAAATGCAGCACAGAATCTATCGCTTAAAATAAGGAGCCAGAAAATGTAAGCAGATACGACAAACCATGATATTTGTTTGGATGGTTAGCAAACTGTAAGTTTGTCATATTGTCCCACGCCTAGTCCTTATATAGAAATACAGTGAGTTCCAAATGTCTGAGACCACATTGAAAAATCTGGAATTTTTTCCATTGCCACTGTATGGCACACCGAAACTGGATCAGTTGTATCCAAAGCACGATCAGGCACAGACCAAAAGTGAGCTCACCTTCAGAAGAGCAACACATAAAGCTTTGTTCACTGAGAGAAATAACAGCAACTTCATCACAGATACAGAATGTGCTGAATAAAGAACGAGAGACAACCAGAAAAAGTAGTGTCAAAAGAAGACTAGCTAGTAGTGCTCTCAAAGGACGAGTAGCGTCTCTAAAGCACTTCTCAGGAAGGGAAACAAGGCCAAACGCTTG
>JAOUQW010000031.1:2799377-2816700 GCA_028565825.1 Olivaichthys viedmensis | reverse complement strand
TAACAGAAGGGTTTATGTAAGGAGACGAGCAGAAGAGAGATTGATACCACAGTGGATCAAAACAACAGTGAAACATGCTGCTGGATTTTCAACGTGCTCTCGGACTTTTGGACCCCACTGTGTGTGTTTTAAAAAAGGAGATAAAAACAGTACAACGCAAATACACACCCACACACTTTTGAACAGTTGCTATTAATCTGTGACCATTGTATGTAATTGTATATTCTCCAATTTGCAATATACTATTCTGTAATACGTGTCTGATATGAAAAAAAATCTGCCACATCTAACCATTATGCTTCAAAAACTCGTTCACTCTGCCTCAGTCTTCAATTGTTGCGTAAGACCACTTAGTGTAGAACTGACATTTTGTAATGATAATGATATTTCAAAGTAGGTGACTCAGTAATCCTGTGTTTAATTCATGTTCTCTCTAATGTAAATGATTGTTACATTTGGATTCGATTTGCATACGGCTTCCGGGCAACCATGAATTAGCATTTCTGCCGCAGTCCTGTGTTTCGTTTGCCTGTATGCTAATTTCATTTAAATGGAGTCCATTCCATCCTTCACTGAACACATACAAGGACATACATGCAGCTGGCTTACACACACCCACCCACACACACACACACACACACACACACACACACTCTGTATGACTCTCTCTGGCTTGTGTTTCGATCTCCATTGTACTGACTCATATACACACAAAGTTGATCATTGTAGGCGTGTGATTCAAATGTAAAGCTTCCTTTATAGCACATACACACATTTACACATTCATCATGTTTTTCAGATTATAAGACATTGTTTTGCCCTTTAGCAGGTTCTGTGGCTTATACAACAACGCACTGTGTATGTTATGTTTGCAATGGCTTATTTGAAATATACCAATTTGTTCGTGTTTTACGGTAGGTCTGCTACTTCAAGAGTTACGGTACTTTGCTGCCCCATTTTTTTCTATACTGCTAGCTTGGCGCTAGCATAACATTGAAAATCTAGAACCGCAAGGTACTGGAAATTAACATTATCATAGTGGCATTAAACATGTAGCAGACAGAATTTACCTTCTGGAGCAACCTATTGTCCAGATAATACTGTAAATGATTACATATTACATACCTACAGTCCCCCATCACTATATTCTGTATAATGTCTAGTCATACCATCATAATATTCCATCTCCGATGTCCTCAGAGGGAAAAATGCATATGCAGTGATAACATTTGAGGTTAGTGGATAAGGAGCAACGTTGGGTTCTGCCGTAGGCGCTCTGAGCTCCGATCGCGGTGTGTAATTACCTCACTGATGTTTGAATTCAGAAATAATAGAGGTGTAATTAAGAGTTCTGCTATTAGGAAAATCTGACAGAGAGACAGAGTGTGACACAGACTTCAGATACATAATTCCCCAATGTATATTCAGCGTGTTTGCTTTCTGGATTGCCATCTCTTAAATACATAGATTTTACATAGATAGATATATCCCTTGAATAGATTTATATGTATTCATTCTACAGACGATTTTATCCAAAGGATCTTACAATTGAGGCAGAATCCAATTCAAACATAGAGCTGAGATGTTTAAGGGACCAGCAGTGTCTCTCTGGCAGTCCTGGGATTTGAACTTACAACCTTTATGTCACTTACATTATTTGTCATTTATCAGTGCATAACTATTAAACAGAAAACATGAAAATATGAATGAGTTTAGAATTTTATACAAACACAGACAGAGCAAACATTAGCAGCAGCGCTACATTATGTGTCCATATCGCATAAACCACTGAGGCAAAGAAGATCATGGGGAGACAAAATGATAAATTTATCATAAACTTGAACGATTCATTGTATTCATTTACCCACAGTAATGTTTTCTTGTTGCTGATATTTAGCTCGATTTTACATTTCTTGGGTGACCCAAGATCCACATAAAACCCTGCCCCCCACACACAGTTAGACCAAATCCCAAATGGCTTCCTAGTCAATATATATGCTCACTACATAGGGTATACCATAAGGGTGTTGTAGACCCTACATAGTGCCCTATATACTCAATACCAACACAATTTGTGATTAAGCCACAGAAAAAAAACAAAGAAAAAACCCTCCATTAAGTGACTGTTGGAAATGAACTACTTTACATTTTATATTTGTTCATTGTTCAAACTTAGAAAATTGGTGCATACCAATTTTTTCAAAAAAATAAAATAAAAATAACGTCTGGCATACATGACATGCATTTATTTAGAGTCCTACATCAAGCGACACAAAAGTCCTTTAGCCCAGAAGTCTAGAAAACGTGTGTAAAAATAAGATCATGGGATCGTAAATATTCAAATGTTTATGTTTTTTGCCTACATATTGAATGTATAAATATTATGAAAATTCGAATCGTATTTGAACAGTGAGATTCATTCTGACAGCCTGAATTCAAATGAGTAAAAGCGAGGGCGTTCTAAGAGCAGATGTGGCGAGGGCTGAAATTGTCGAGTTATCTTGACCTTTTTCAGTACATTCAAAATCAAGTTAATTATGGAGGCTCTTTAGAGCAGAACATGCTGAGATGTGATGGTGGGAGTACAGACTGAGTTATTCTGTCTGCATGAAGGAGAGACTACAATTCACAATGGCCTGTAATTGCTTTGGCAACATTGCTTTTAAAGCGCAATGTCAATAAAGCACATTAAACTGAAAAACTGAAACTGACTGAGAGATGGAGAAGCGGGGAGAGAGGAGGGAGAGGGAAGGCAGAAGCATACAGAAAAAGAGAGAAAAAGCGATACACTGAGAGAGACGAGTGCAGCAGATTCACACAGTTCCTCGCGCCCGTGAGACCAGCACAGTGCCAGATGTTTAGAGTCTGGCCAGCTTATGGTTGGCACACACACAACACACACGCACATGCGCACACTTGGCTTATTACTGCAGCATATGGGAAAGCAGATCACAGCTAATATACCAGCGTTTAGAGTGATGGCGAGGGCGTTCCTGCAATGATGACTTGGAAAATTTGCCAGAGTTTTGTGTCTCCAGTCTCTAAAATCATTATTAGAGCATATCAGGGTCCATTTTCACAGAATTACAGATTAACAGCGGCGTGCCTTTTTTAATATATGCCCAGATATGGTTGGGTGTAATATATAATATACAAACACGCAAACACAGAGCCTTGCATTATAATGTGCTGTTTTGTGTTGTAAAGTGTATTAATTTACAATACAGCTGGGAGACTAAAATGCTGGTACTAAGTGTCTTAGTAAGGTTGGGCCACAATGAGCCACCAGAACAGCTTCAAAGTGCCTTGGCGTAGATTCTACAAGTCTGGAACTGTACTGAATGGATGAAGCACTGTTCTTCCGAAAGATATTCCCTCTATCGGTGTTTTGATGATGGTGGTGGAGAGCCGCTGTGAAACACCTCGCTCCAAAATCTCCCATAGGTGTTCAGTTGGGTTGAGAATCTGGTGACTGTGAAGGCCAGAGCATATGATTTACATCATTTTCAAACTCATCGAACCATACAGTGACCCCTCGTGCCCTGTGGATACACTCATTCAGGTTTTCCCTTTAATTTGTCACCCATCTGTATATATTTAGTACTGGCCATTGGTCTGTGGGGCCCTAGGCAAGGTCTTAAGAATCTACCTCATTCTACCCCCAAAATCTGTCTTGACATGAAAATATAATCAGTGCATACATGACAAAGAATAATTGTATTTTTATTAATATTTTTTCAAGCCAGCAAACATGGTAACATCACATTATGTAAAAAATATTGTGCTAGCAACTGTGAAACCAAGCATCACTAATAGCTAGCTAACATTAGCTAACTTGTAAGGTTAACGAGATGGTTAAAACAACACCTGCATAATATACAGGACAGAATCTAACAAACTCATGGAATCGTGTACACGGTTTTATATTGTATTATACACACACATGCACACAGCAACCTTTGCAACTTTACAACCCTACCAAGCGCTTGTCAGTCTCTTAATCTCTTCTTAGTCTCTTATATGAGCTTCTCGAGGGAGGCATCATCTCCGCATTAGCATCTCTATGCAAATTAACAGTCCACTCTGCACGCGTGCTCATGAATATTCATGCGGGATTGTCGATGTAGCTAATTAGTGTAGAACAGAGAGATTGCAGGAGTTAGAGTCGTTTGGGCTAATCGAGTCCTTTGGCTGCTACAAGTGTTTAAGCCCACATGTTTTTCTCTCCTAACCGCTCTTTAACGGCATCGGCGAAGGGAAAAAGGACGGATAGATTAAGAAACGAGAGATCATCTCCTCTGGCGAGTTGAGAGCGCCAGCAATTTCACACTTCCTGATCTGTTGCTTCTCATTATGTGGTGCGATTTAATTGGCCGAGCTTTACGAACCAATCAAGCATGAGCGTTTGGGAATGGATAGACAGCACTTTTGCTATTAGGTCCCATTGGGGTTTCAGGATTGCAAACACCCATAAACAAAAAGAAAGACAGAGAGAGAGAGAGAGAGCGAGAGAGAGAGAGAGACAATGAGAAAGACAGAATAAGAGACAGACAGACAGAGAAAGAGTTACATAGCACCTGCAGTACTGTCAGAACTCCACTCTGACAGTAAATATGGACAAGACCAAATTTGTGATCTTCCAAAAGGAGGCCAGATCTCAGAAAAGCTGGTACATTTACACTGTAGGAAACCACCTCGAACATTTGTTGCACTATAAGTGTTTTTCCACCAGACAGCGCAGTATGGCCCACATTTTGTTATTATTTCTATCCCCAAGTCACCTTAACTAAGTCCCTGTGCTGAATTTCGTTACCCTTCTTATCGAACAGGAACATGTAAGTGGAGCTAGAACTAGTGCAGACCATTGATTGGTCAAATGCAATCATCACAGAATCGTCACGAGACATCACTCGAGTCAGACAACCACCATCTTGAAAAAAAAACCCACGAGCCAGCTAGAATTGTTTTTCTACCGGACCATACACGGCAGCGATCTTTAGTAAGAGTGTCTGCTAACATTCCCATTGAGTACACTTCTTTCAATCGTGTGCTTTAAGTCTCCTCGCATAAAACCAAATGCAGAGTAAAACGTAACCTCAGACCATCAAGCTCCTCCATTGTTGCTACTATTGTTACACCAACATTGCATGGGAAATGATGTCACCACCCCACAACCTCTAGAGAATTCGAAACAATTACGACAAATTTTTAATGCTGATAAAAAATATCCCAAAATAGACAACTAAAATTTGGTGCAAAATTTTCGACAGTGTTTTTGCACCTGTTGCACCGTATACACTGTATATATATATCTGAGGTATGTGGTCCACTCTGAACACAAGACTACACTAGATAGGCCATACATCCCTACATACAAAGTCCCTGCATGCAGAATCCTGCAGAAATATTACCAGAAGATGAGATGTGCACAGATATGGTTAAAATGAGAAATGCATAGATAAACGCTAAAATGCTTTCAGTGCAATAAAGCTGTCTTAAACTGCACTGAGAGAGAGACAGAGCGAGAGAGACTTGGAGACAGTGAAGCTCCTCCAGCCCGTCACACTACACTCCTCATACTAACTCCCTGAGCCGTGTTTGTCCAATCTGCAGGAATATCGATCACGGCGTAATGAAATTGTCCATTCTCTGCTGGATGTGGATTAATAATTCCATACCAACGTCCCACTGACATTTCACCGTCCACACACCGCACTCCCCAGAGACCCGGCACCCATAATGATGACGCCAGGCATTCTTCATTAAGGACATAACGCGAACGGCGAGAGAGTGAGATTGATAGAGAGAGCGAGACAGACAGAGAGAGCGGGACAGACGGAGAGAGATCCTGCAGCTGCCTTTGATTGGATTAGGTTTACAGTCGTTGTTTTAATCACTTACACACCTCATGTCGATCAGGAACATCTCATAAGGTCATGGGATTTGTAGAAGCACTTCAAAGTGTCTATTCATCCCGTCATCATTTGATTAAATGAAATACAGTACATACATGAGTGTAATTGCTCATACGTTTTATGTAGTTGTTTGTTCAAATCGCGACGGCAGAAACAGAAAATGTGACAATTTGCTGAACTGAGATAGCAAGAGATAGCAAATTAACGTGATTGTCACAACGAGGACTATTCATGACTATCAACCTCCTTATATTCTCAATATATACGGCTACTAATAGATGTTTATTTTAATCTTGCCTACTTCTCATATATATTATTGTTTTAGTATTGTTTAATTTAAGTTGCCTGTACACCGTATTGCAGCTATTTTACCCATAAATTGCCGTCTGCTTTATCGGTCCCCATTTTCATCCCCCCGTTTTGTTTCTGCCCTAAAGGCAAGTGCTGGCTTTAAAGGGGATGGTTTAGACCCAATTGAAAAATTAATTCACAGAGAGCTCTATTCAAGACAAATCTGGAAACATCGGAGGTTTGAACTGCACACGCAATTTTTATAATCTGAATGGGCCAGAGAATTGAATTAAGCACTTGTTCAGCACAAGTCTGAATACGGAGAACGTTTCCCACTTATCTATTGACATCATTTTCAAACTTAAGTGGCTGACTTAAGTCAACAACTCTGAATTACCCTTGTAACATTAGCAGTAATGTGAGGAGCTTTGGAAAAATGGCAAAATCGATAAAGCTTTAAACTGGCATCCTCTTAATCAGTGTACACACAGACGCACTGAACAGAAGTACAGCAAGGTGCGTTCAGAAAGTGTATGTGTGTTTGTGCGTGCGTGTGTGTGTGTGTGTATTTCTGTGTTTGTAGGGCACGACGCCATCTTACAAGGCCACTTCCTCTCTCGCCATCTGCCAGACTCTTCCCTTGCACCCAAACAAGTGCAAATATTGTTGTTCTCATGTATGTGTGTGTGTGTGTGTGTGTGTGTATTGTGCATGTGTGTGTGTATTGTGTGGGCGCGCACTTTTACCTGCATGTACCATCGCTCTTCTGGCTCACTGCACTTTCCCCTGCTGGCTGATGGAAGATCACACTCGGGCGAGAGAGGGAGAGAGGGAGATAAAAGATAATAGAGGGAATTGATGATGGATGGAGGAATGCAATCTGGTGCTGGTGATGACGTGAAGACGCTATAATGGCAGAGAGAGGGAGGGAGAGAGAGAGAAGAGAGAGAGGAGGACAAAAACTCCCACTCGATGCTGTTATGATAAATGGCAGGAGTCTCCCAGTGAGGACTGTAGGCTAAGAAAAAACGACAGAGCGAGAGAGAGGAAGAAAATGGGGAGAGGAATGAAATGGAAGCCAATTCTTCATCTCGCCTCTCTCTGTCTTATACGGTCGCTCTCTTTCTCACACTCTCTGTACTTTTTTACGTGGTCCCTCATCCAGTTATGTTCCAGAGGATGGAATGGAGAGACAGAAAGAGCTTGTTGTGAGTTTTTCGGAGAAGAGGAGTGTGTTGTGGTGTTATGGATTTTGATGCTGTCTCCGGACTGGAATAATTAATATGGTGCGTTCAAATGCGACTTGTGAATTTGTGTTTTCAACATGGGAAGGCAAACACGCGACACGCTCACCATTCAAGTGGTTAAAGTCGTGAGAACATTTTTGCTCGGCAACTGGGAAATATGGAGGCCGGGCATAGCTAGCTAACGACTGAAGCTAACAATTTGGCTAGCTAGCATATAGCCGTTAAATCTTTTATACAGACAATGTAAAAGTGTAGTCCCAATGGAAACAATATCAACATTTCCCTCAGAAGTGTTGGTAAGTTACTAAGAGAACAATGTGTATGACTGAAATTACACCGCAATCACTCTTTGCATCGACTGCTACCCAAACTTCTATTGGTTCCGCCATATTGAGAAATGTCAACGTAAGCAAAAAGTAAAGAAAAGAAAAAGAGCCAAAAGGAAAAGAAAGAAGGTAATGTGCCCTTTCTGCCTCTAAAATATAAACCATGTACAAATTTACAAATTCGCTTATATGCTATCGTCGTTTTATTAGTGAGCAACAAGCCGCCTGTGGTGAAACTGCTTTTTTACATCAATGGATGGGTGGATATGAAATTATCAGGGCACTTGGTGGGATATGGAAAACACACTTGCACACACACACACACACATAGGTGTTCTATGTCAAGCTAGACTTTTTTGTAGGTATTACATGTTAAAGTGTTTATGTGAAATATTGCATAAACAAGGCACAGCTCATTGGCCAGCATCTCTGTGTAAGTGTCTCTATATACAGTATGTGTGTGTCATGGCTGCGCCTGTCACACCCACTACCCCCCGTCTGTTACCACACAAACACAAACACACACACACACACACACACACACACAGTGGTGACCTCATCACAGGAGGTCTGCTCCCAGCTCAGTTACTGCTTTTCATTTACAGCTAATTACAGGAAGCATTAACGAGGAGGAGACTAATAAAGGACCGTCTTAACGAGGCGAGGACCCTCTTGTGTTAATTAAGACTCTCTCCATGCTGGAAGAACCTCTTGATCCTGTGCTGGAATCCAGCCTGAAGGAAAAGTGTGTGAGTGTAGGGTGCCTCTTTAGCAACCCTAAACGCCGTTAGCTAGCACAACTGCATGCTGGGATGGAAAGAAAAATCTGCCGGTGTGGTAGAGTTAAATAGATTCTAACAGTCATTTTTTTCACATTCTGTCACGTCACTAAAATCTGGGATCAGATTTTATGGCTCAAATGTCTAGGTTTCTCATGCGCCTCGTGTTACACGACCTTCACACAGTGTACCAGTCTGCACAACAATCTGCAGTTTTTACAAACCTGTTTGTAGTAGAATGGCATAAGCTCTTGTCTCATTTTTCCAGATTATGGAGAAAGGCATGTGAGGTGGTGCAGGGCTAGATTTAAGACAGATTATAATTGGGTTTTTTTTGCCACATTTGCTAAAACATGATCAGTCTTTATTAACTTTATTTAATTATCCCACTTAGTAGAAACTACATAGATAAACCTTTTTAGTTCATACAAAAATGAAATGCATTATATACTATATTACAATACATTCTTTTTAGAAATTGAAATATAGTGATGCATCACTATCGTCCATAGAAAATGTAATATAGTATGTAATATAATGTTGTTAAATTCCAAATTATAAATAGAATGCATTCTAATAGGGTATAAATGTATAGGGTTTATATAGCGACGCAAAGCTAATATTCACTCTACAAAGCACAAAACTGCCATTATCCTTAAAGAAAGAACATCAGCAAAAAGATGCACTGTTTTGTGAGACCAGGTAAAACAGAGGATGCTGTACCTACAGCTGAGGGTGTTTTGGTGTTTTGCCTTTTCTGCCATTATAGAAAAGAAGCAGCAAATGTGCTGCTGTTTAAAGAGTTTAGGCTACTAATAAGTTTAGTAGAAACTAAGACGTTTAACTAAAGTTTTAAAGTTTAAGCTATGTCATAATCCTATTTGCAATATATGGGGTGTAATGTATTGGGTTTATTGTAAAATACAATCTGTGATATATAGCTTTTAGTGTAATATATGGGATGTGATGTATAGAGTATAGTGTAATATATGGAGTGTGCTGTATAGGGTATAGTGTAATATATGGGGTGTGATGTATAGGATATATTTTAATATATGGGGTGTGATGTATAGGGTATAGCACAATATATGGGCTGTGATGTATTGGGCATATTGTAATATATGGGTTGTGATGTATAGGATATAGTATAATATATGGGTGTGATGTATAGAATATAGTATAGTATATGGGGTTGTGATGTATAGGGTATAGTGTAATATATGGGATGGGATGTATAGGGTATAGTGTAATATATGGGATGTGATGTATAGAGTATAGTGTAATATATGGGGTGTGATGTATAGAGTATAGTGTAATATATGGTTGTGATGTATAGGATATAGTGTAATATATGGGGTGTGATGTATAGGGTATTGCGTAATGTATGGAGTGTGCTGTATAGGGTATAGTGTAATATATGGGATGGGATGTATAGGGTATAGTGTAATATATGGGGTGTGATGTATAGGGTATAGTGTAATATATGGTTGTGATGTATAGGATATAGTGTAATATATGGAGTGTGCTGTATAGGGTATAGTGTAATACATGGGATGTATAGGATATAGTGTAATATATGGGGTAATATATGGGGTGTGATGTATAGGGTATAGTGTAATATATGGGGTTTGATGTATAGGGTATAGTGTAATATATGGGGTGTGATGTATAGGGTACAGTGTCATAGATGGAGTGTAATGTGTAATATATGGGGTAAAAGGAGTCGGGTACAGTGTAATGTAAGGAGTGTAATGAATATTGCAATATTGTAATATATGGGATGTAAGGTACTGTATATGGTAATATGATAGTAATATATATGATTTTTTTTGGTTATAATGCAAGAAAATCCGAGCCTGAAGTGAAAAGGTGAACAGGATCCTGACAGTTAATGAACGCTGCAGAGCTTTAGACGTCTGTGTTTGTCCCATAACAAACGACAACATGTCCACCCCTTTCTCAGAGTTGAGTGTGTTCAAAGTGAGTGAGTCAGGCATGAGAACTTTAGCATGCTTTAGCTATTCAAGGCCAAAAGACACAGGGAGAAAGAGAGAGTGTGTGTGCGTGTGTAAGAGAGAAATGCTTGTGTGAAATATTCATGAAGTTGAACCCACTGAATCAGAGTGGATGTTACAGATCGGTCTTTAACCTCACGACCCGACTTCTACTCAGGACGACAGCCAGACGGCCAACAATGACATAAAGCATCCTAACACACGTACACACGCACTCACACACACTCTTAAACACACACTCTGCTCTGACAGCTTAATGCTCATCTCTGCCAAAACCTCTCCATTCATCTCCTCCTCTGTCTCACTCTCTGTCTTCATATTTAATGATGGTGCACTGATCTTTGCCAAGAGTGTAA
The DNA here is from genome assembly GCA_028565825.1 of Olivaichthys viedmensis. Classification (NCBI taxonomy): domain Eukaryota; kingdom Metazoa; phylum Chordata; class Actinopteri; order Siluriformes; family Diplomystidae; genus Olivaichthys; species Olivaichthys viedmensis. The sequence goes on along the minus strand of JAOUQW010000031.1, from coordinate 2,805,771 downwards.
TATAAGTGTGATTACAGTACACTCAGTCATTAAGTGCATTTTACTATTTATAATGTTAACATTCCTCATAATAAAGGAATGTTAAAACTCAACTCTGCCTCCCAGGTCCACCTCAAATTCACAATCAGTACAAGTAAACTATAAATAGGTGTATATACTATACACTGTGTGTATATATATATATATATAAGAAGGATTTTCTTCATTTTTACTATTTGCTACTATTTCAGAATCATAATGAAGACGTTAACACTATGAAATAACACATATGGAATGATGCAGTGACCAAGAAAAAAAGTGTTAAATCAAAACTATTTTCTATTTGAAATTCTTAACAGCGTTCCTGATGAAGCTTTGCACACTCTCGCCATCTTCTCAACCAGCTTCATGAGGGAGCTTCACCCAGGAGGCTTTTCTTTAAACTTCCCAAATAGGCCGAGCCACTTGTTGTTCTGCTTCTCCTAACGTTCTAAATAAAAATTACTTGTTTGGGGAAACGATTTAATCTGAAGTAAAAACTACTTGTTTAAAAAAAATGTATACATGGGCATTAACTTCACTATTTACATCATTTCAACCATAAGCCTTTATTAAAATGACATTGAACAATACAATTTCGCTGTCCAATGAAAAACATGCATCTGCAAAAATCCAGTTTTTCAGGAACACGAAAAAACACTTTCATATCATTAATCATACACAATAAATCCGAAATTCACGGTGTGATTTTTCAGCTTTTCATTGGGCATTTAGATGTTAACTGCTGTGGGGTAGATGGAGGTTTTTGCCCACATTCCATATATGATAAAAAAGTTAAAAATGCAAAAAGTGGAGATACATGTTTTTCTTTGGACAGCGACGATATATATATATTCTAATCTATAAAATCTATATTCTAATCTATAATCTAGTGTGTCCAAACTTTTAACTGGTAGTGTATGATTTCATATATCATACACTACGTAACACAGTCAACGCCAGAATTATTGGCACTTTCTTTGAAAATTAGCAAAGATTATATATAAATTGAATAAGCTTAAACATATGGCGACGCTACAAGGTTTTCTGAAGTAGTGCAATTTCTTTCTGGAAAACGCTGGTTTCCAAATTATTGGCACCCCTACAGTTAATGTTTGGTGAAGCCTCCTCCGGACAGAATAACAGCACTGAGCCGCTTCCTCTAATGCAGAACATTTCAAGATTCTTTATATTCTTAGGTATGTGCATGTAGACTGTCCTTTTCAATTCAGACCACAGGTTTTCAACAGGGCTCAAATCCGGAGACTGAGATGACCATAGCAAAACCCTGATTTTGTGTCCCACAACCATTTCTGTGTTGATTCATATGTTTTGTGTAATTATGTTGTTGAAAGATCCATCGGTGGCTACGTCTTAACCTTCTGGCAGAGGCAACCAGATTTTGGGCTAAACTATATTGGTACTTTGCGAAATTCAAGATGCTATCAGTCATCACAAGAGCCCCTGGACTACCAGCCACAAAACAGAAGCAAGGCATCAAGCAGCAATAATCCACCACCATATTTCAGTGGGTTTGGAGGCTTTTTCTCGTATTCAGTCCCTATTTTTTGGCAAACATGTAAATAGTGTGCAGGGCCAGAAAGTTTCATTTCGGCCTTAATTGACCACAGCACACATTTCCAACTGTAGTTCCGATGAGGCTTGGTGATGTCCTGGAGCTGTATTTTGTGGGTTTCTCTCAGGAAGGGCTTCTTTTGTGCAACCCTTCCAAACAGCTTGTTTTTATGGAGGTGGCATCTAATACTTGATTTTAAAACTTAACCCCAAGAGTCAACTAAACGGTGCAATACTTAAACTATAATATTTAGGCTCTTCTTTGCCTCCCTCACCATCCTCCTCACTGTGTGGGGGGCAGTTGATTGAGTTTCCTTTAGTGTAATATTGTTCCAAAGCTGGATCTGTCCACACACTGTCCTGTTGGCTCTGTCCTCTTTACACTCACTGTGTTTGGACAGAATCAACTGCCTGCACTTGCTTGATCAAACACCCCGTACAGGGACACACTGGCTGTGCGTGTGTATGTGGTATGTGTATGTGTGTATGTGTGTGTGTCACGTCGATTATTTTGAGTGTTTATTTCACTTTAAATGGACACATCACACAGCTGTTGGTTTTAGTAACCGGACATCTGTCTCTCCCTCTCTGTCTCCTTCTCTGTTCTTATTAATGAAGTTAATATTTGCTGGGAGAGAGTGCTTCTTTACTTTCAGTAACTATGAACTTTCTTTAACACACACACACACACACACACACACACACACACACACAGCCAAGTCCACAAGTACCTCTTTAAACCACACTGCCTACTCAGAAATTAGTCCCAGTGAAGGAGGCGTGGCCTCTGTGCCTGTCAGTTTCAGTGAAGGAGGCGTGGCCTCTGTGCCTGTCAGTTTCAGTGAAGGAGGCGTGGCCTCGGTGACTGTCAGTTTCAGTGAACACAGTTATGGTAAACACGCAGACACAGTGTTTTGTTTTTTGGTGTGTGTTAATTATGTATTCATGAAGTTACATATTATTGCAGTTTGAAGCTTCACACACACATATGCGCGCACACACACACACACACACACACAGCAACTTTCTCTCCCCTCCATTAAATTAACGTTCTGGAAAAGGTCACTCTCTCACACTCCACTACCTTCACAACACGCCCCGGACTGTGTGTGTGTGTGTGTGTGTGTGTGTGTGTGTGTGTGTGAGAGACCCATGCCGCAGTGCAAGTGGAAAAACGAGCCAAAATGAGATGATGCTCTCGAGTCAAGTGTGGGTCTGGAGTGTGTGTGAGAGAGAGAGCAGAGAGAGAGTGATAAAGATAGAAGCAGATTGAGTGAGGAAGAGAAAGAAAAAAGAGAGAGATAAAGAGAGAACAAGAGACAGAGAGAACATGAATGCGTGTGTTATTACTGTGTTATTTCTATGTTTGTATATAACGCACACAGTGTAAGTGTAGTGTGGTAGTTCTCTTATTGTGTGTTTGTGTTCAAGCCTAAACTGCCCAGCATACAGCACACTTAAATAAAACAGTGTGTGTGTGTTTGTGTGTGTGTGTGTGTGTGTGTGTGTGTTTATTTTCCACTGGCTCTGTATGCTATCAGGTAATTAAGTTGCACACACTCCTCACGCCACAGAGAGAGAAAGAGAAAGAGAGCAGGGAGCAAAGAAAGCTGTGAGTTGCATGTCTTATCTGCTTCTTCTGCCTTTTTCACCCACTGAATCCAAAGAAATTAACAAAGAAATAAGCATCAGCAGGCCGAATAGTGCCATAGTGCCAGTGTAGCCATTACTGCAGCTATTGTTGTTCATATATAGTGACTGCAAATCCCAGGCAGCCACACACACACACCAGGCCGCATTCATTAAACTTTCATAGCAGTGAACGAATCGAACAGGTGGACCTGTGTGTGTCCGATTCATCAAACCACCGCACAACATCAACTTACAGACACAAGAGCCCGCACACGAGCCCCTTATTTACTTTCCATATATTTACGATTTACATAAAGGCCAATTAACCATCGTACGGCTGTCATTTACATGAAACGTGCCCTAATTTACATAATTTATGAAACACACCCTAATGTACCATCATCCACATAGCATTTACATACACCATACCCCAATACGGCCTTATATGCATATCATTTACACGAAAAACACGGCAACGTATCATCATATGCATATAATTTCCCTAATTTGTCATCATTTGCACTGCATTTACATGATACAGGCCCTAACTCACCATTATTTGCATATTATTACATGAAACGCGCTATGTGTATTGACATAAAACACGTTCTAATTTACCATCTGATTTACAATCATAAACACATACTTAAATACACGCACATGTGTAAACATGGTAAACATTTACATGAGACACGTCTCAATTAACAAAAAAAATGCATATAATTTACGCGAAACACGCCCCAGTTTACATGTGTTTGCATATATTGTACACAAAACACACCTAATTCACCGACGTCCTCATCGTTGACATGAAACACAGCCTAATTTACTGTAATGGACACATCATTTACAGTAAGGCTTAAGATGAGACAGAGCATTATTTAACTACAGTTATACTAAAGTCAAAACGGAAAGATTGTGTGTGTGTGTGTGTGTGTTTGTGCGTGTGCATGCATCACTTGAGTGGGAATGAGTCACATTGGTGGTGGTGTGTGCACATGACTGAGGTCTGTGTTGGTTGATTGTATATTCTGTTTGATGCTCCGAGAGGTGGAGCTAGAGAGAAAGTAAAGGACTGTGTGTCGTCCCTCTGCTGTCTCTCTATCCTGCACTTCTAAAGAGCTGTTTGAAGCACATGAGCATCTTCCTCTTGCTCTTTTTTTTCCTCACGTGGCCTGTCAGGCCTTTTCATTAGCGCGGCAACCTTACACACACCCTCCCTTCCTGTCACTCTCTCTCTCTTTCTCTCTTTCTTTTCCACTTTTAGTCGTACAGTCAACGTGTTATCAGCAGATAGGAAGAGGAGAGAAAAGAAGACAATGAGGAAGTAATAAAAGAGGAAATAAAGCAGGCAGAATGAGAAGAGAACTGACAATAAGAGGGGAAGAAATAAAAAGTAGTTGAAAAGGAAGAAAAAAGAAGATAAGAGAAGAAACACATTTCAAGAGAGGGAATAAAAATGCATGGAAGAGAAGAGAAGAAATGAGGGAGAAGAAAAGAAGAGAAAAGATGAGAATAGAGGAGAAGAGATGGAGAAGAAGAGAAGAAGAGAAGAGAATAGAAGAAAAGAGAAAAGAAGAAATTAGAGAGTAGAAGAAGAGGAGGAGAGAGGAGAAGAGAATAGAGAAGAGATGGAAGAGAAGAGATGGAGGAGAAGAGAAGAGAGGAGAAGGGAAGAGAAGAGAGAAGAAGAGATGAGAAGAGAAGAGAGGAGAAGAGAAGAGAGGAGAAGAGATGAGAAGAGAAGAGAGGAGAAGAGAAGAGAGGAGAAGAGATGAGAAGAGAATAAAGGAGAAGAGAGGAGAAGAGATGAGACGATTAGAAAGGAGAAGAGAGGAGAAGAGATGAGAAGAGAAGAAATGAGAAGAGAGGAGAAGAGATGAGAAGAGAATAAAGGAGAAGGGAGGAGAAGAGATGAGAAGAGAAGAAAGGAGAAGAGATGAGAAGAGAAGAAAGGAGAAGAGAAGAGATAATGAGATAATCAGGGTTGATGTGGATTGGGATTGGGATTGGAAGTGACAGGCGTTTGGAATATTGATGCCGCTGAAGCTTCCAGATTTAAACCTCGTCAGTGAAACGATGCTAATTGCCTCACGGGCTAATTAAGAGTCATTCAGGGCCGCGCTGCCTCTTGCAGCCTGCGCAGATTACAATGAAGCGTTTCGGAGAAGACAAGCACGATGTGACGAGTGTGACCATGTTTCTGTGTTATTCTTGTTGAATAAGCAATTAGCATTTTGTGTCGAAGGTCAGTCTTTAGCGTTAAGTGTTTTAAATCAGTATTTATTTTTCTTTACACCATCTGCATATGACTGGCAGTCCCAGTGAAGGAGGCGTGGCCTCTGTTCCTGGCAGTCCCAGTGAAGGAGGCGTGGCCTTTGTTCCTGTCAGTCCCAGTGAAGGAGGCGTGGCCTCTGTGTCTGTCAGTCCCAGTAAATTGGGTGTCGGATGTTGATCGCATCATTATGTGCATCATATTGTGCGTTGTATTCACACCCTTAGTGTGTAAGCTGCTTTCTTCCTTTAACCCCTGCATTACAGCTGTTTTGTCAGACATCTTTCCACAATATTTATTTCGCCGTCAGCAGAGTTTAACTGTCTTTAAAGCGCTCTTTTACAGCCCTCGTCCCAAACTGAACGCAGATTTGTCAGGCTGCTGTCCACAGAGTTCGGATTAATTATGGCCCAACCTCTCTTTATAGAGGAAATAAGCGCTTTCATGCAGATAAAATTGGATCTGTCACTCAGAAAGAAGAGGAGAGGAGGAGAGAAGAAAGGTGAAGAGTAGAGACGTGGGTATGAGAGACAACACAAGAAGAGAAGAGACGAGAAGACACAGGCGAAATGCAGGACCATGACTGTGAGACTACAGTGTGGCTCGCTAGGGCACAAGCTAGTGAACTTGCTAGCGAATAAAGCTAAAACAATGGAACATGAAGAAGAATAAGACAAGAAAAATATAATATAAAACACTATAAACACTAAATTATATCCCAAAGCGCTAACAGGCTGAGAGTGACATCATTAGTTTACAAGTAATAGAAACCAATCAGTAAACAGTCTTGCCTTTTACCTGTTTTCATTTATTTTTATCATTTTTTATTTTTATTTTGGTTTGGCCTATAACCCTATAGACCTCCAGGCTCATCACCAAACTTAAAGGACCTGG
>JAOUQW010000031.1:2787712-2798199 GCA_028565825.1 Olivaichthys viedmensis | reverse complement strand
ATTTAAACCTCTCCAACATGTAGTTAGGTTGAATCCCAAATGGCTTCCTATTTGCTATATTTGCTATATATACTCTTAGAAAAAAGGGGTTCCTCAAGAGGTCTTTGGATAGTTAAGGGTTCTTAGTTTTCTTTAAACCATCTCACAAAGGGAAACCCCGTGTTGTAGAGTTCTACATAGAACCTTTAAGAGTTCCACCAAAGGGACAAGCCGAAGCATTTTTACACAGGGTGTACATAGGGTATAACATAATGGCATTGTAGACCCTTTGTAGTGCACTACACATTCAATAGAACTCCATTTGAGAATCGGCCACAGAAAAAGAGCAACTACAATAAGTGTCTGTTGGAAATTTTGAACTATACTGTACTGTAATATCACTTTTAGGACGCACACTTTGTTCATTTTTTCTATGTAATCAGAAATTTGATACATAAGTTTAAAAATATGAAATAAATAAATGAATAAATATTTAACTATATGATAAATGACATATAGTCATTCCGAGCCCTTTTTTCTGTGCCTTTCAAGTGACACAGGGGCCATCTAGCCAAAATGTTTAGGAAACGCGAGACTAGCGTAAGGCTTCTAAATGTAGAACATGGCACATCAAACATTCCAATATGTTTTTGTTTTTTTTACTATAAATATGTCAATGTTACGAAAATTCAAATAGTGTTCGAACAGTGAAATTCTTTCTGACAGCCCTAATAGGAATAGTGCTTCTTGTGTAAGAATGTGTATGAGTGAGAGAAGCAATCTGTAAATTCCCATGATTCCTCATTTATCCCCTGCCATAGTGAGGCACAGCAGACCTAATTATAGACCCAAACTATGGGATGCCTTTGAACACACCATGTGTACACTGACCTATATGTTAGTGCTAAACTTAAACCTTAAACACATCTGTCCACACCAATCAAACCCCAACATGCTAATGCTGGCTTCTTCCTTCAGAAAGTTCCAGAAGAGGAACCAACAAGCAAGCTGAACCAGCCACACACTTATCCTAACCTTAACCTTACTGATTGGCTAGTTTTTTTCACATCATACTTCCCGGTTAAAAGCAGCAAAAAGCTCCACCCTAATAATCAGCCGTCTTGTTCTGCACGTTCAGTGGACTTTCTCAGATCTCCTCCATCTTTTTCATTTCAGTTAGTGCTAGCACGCACACTACACAATACATACTCATTTCCCAAAGAGGCCCCGATGTATCATTTATCTATTCACACAAACAGGCACGTATAAAAAGTGTATATTTATCATGTGAGCATCACTATATGAGGTTTTTTCGAAGAAAGAAAATGTATGTAATTGGGTGCTATTGTTAATGTGCGCGGTATTTGCGTTCCTCTGATTGATGGCGCTGGTTGAAAATGGCTGCCACGGCTCTATGAAAACACCATTTTCCTGCAGTCACGCCTCAATCATCTCCCATTGTGCGATTTCTCATGGCCGACGGCGGTGCGTGCGCGACTGCAGCCGAGCCGCTCCTGAGCAAACAAACCCGCAGCATATCAATTACCCATCATCCCGTTCAGACAGCGACACGGCAGGGATGAAGAGTCAAAACACACACGCTCACACTCAAGCACACACACGCTCATGTCTGTGGCAATCAGTGTGGCACAGCCTCGGTTTGTGACATATTAGAGTGTGGAAGCTCACCTGTCTTACCGTGTGTGTGTGTTTCCATTACTCCCCCCACCTAGTTGAGGCCCAGCTGCCAGTCTAGTCTCTCTCTGTCTCTCTCTTCTTCTCTCTCTCTCTGCCATCCTCCAGTGGTAGATTGTGTCCTTCTTCACCTCTTACCAGGCCTGCCAGGTTCATTTACCATCCTTACACACACACACACACACACACACACACACACACACACACATTGCCCACTGAACAGGATCAGAGCTCAGAGTGTAGTGTGGGACACCTTAATCTTGTTGGGAGAGAGGGAGATTAAATTGTTGTTTACATTTTTCCCTTTCTCCCACTCTCCCCTTTCCCTGTCTGTGTCTCTCTTCCTTATTTTTTTTTTTCTGCATTTGTACATTCTCCAGTTCCCTTCCTGAACTTCAGGGCCCATTCAAGTTTCGAGACATTGTTAAGTCTATTAACGATATTAGTGCTGAGTGAAATGAAGAGTAAGATTTTTCCTGGACTCTTCCATGAGCAAAAATTAGGCCACAGGTGTGATTTAGCTTCATTCAATTTGAGATTAACTGAGATTAAGCTCTTTCAGAAATTGACTTCTGTAGTTATCAAGCTAGCTAAATTGACTGGCAAATAAAGTAGAGCATCAGAATAAAACAAACCAAGTGCAACATCAACCATCAAGCACCAAAATTTACCATAAAACACCAAGATTCACCATCAAAGACAAACATGCACCACCAAACACCAACATGCACCATCAAACACCAACATTTACCATAAAACACCAACATGCACCATAAAACACCAACAGTTACTATAAAACACCAACATTCACCGTCAAACACCAAAATCCACCGTCAAACACCACCAAACACCAACATTTAGTATAAAACACCAACATCCATCATCAAACAACAACATTTACCATAAAACACCAACATCCACCATCAAACACCACCAAACACTAACATTTACCTATAAAACTCCAACATTTACCATCAAACACCAACATTCACCAACATCCACCATCAAACACCAACATTCACCATCAAACAGCAACATCCACCATCATCCACCATCAAACACCAGAATTCACCATCAAACACCAACATCCACCATCAAACACTGATATTTACCATAACATACCAAGAGTCAAACCATCAAACACCAACATTCACCATCAAACACCATCAAACACCAACATTCACCATCAAACACCAACATTCACCATCAAACACCGACATTCACCATCAAACACCAACACACTAACAAAAGCCATTATTCACCTTGTTGGTTTTATAACATAAAAGAACAGAGAAATCAAATGATCCAGTGTGAATGAGAAGAAACTAACAATTATACCTGCTTACAGCACACCAACCCAACATTTGAGTTTATTTGTGCAGATTAGTGAATGTTGGGTTGGGTTTCCAGGGTTTAAAAATCCTGGAATAAATTCAGCCCCTCTGTCTATTTAATCCTATTTTTTCAGCTACAAAGGCCAAATAACTGGGCATGGAGCAGCACTGTTTCATTTTTTCCTTATATTCCTGGTAGAAATGAGCTTTGGCATCAGTGAAGCATGGAGTGAACGAGAGCATCTCCAGACCCTGCAGGGAAAGAGACACGAGCAATGTGTGACCAGGAAATGACTCACTCCAACACTACGCAGGCCAAAGGCTAACAAGTCCCACTGCGCTAAGCACTACAACAAGCCGTGCCGTGTGCTAACACGGCTCCCTGAGCTAAGAACTGGCATAAAAATCTCTAATTGCCCCTGCCCTGTTTTAAAATGGTATATTATTGGATGATCGTTAAGGTTCTGTTTAGTCTCTGTTTGGCTTTAAGGATTTACGTTTGAATTTTAGGATGTTTTTAATGTACCGTTCCAATTTACTAGAACTCAAGACTATTTTCTCTAAAAATAAAAACATAGCTAATGGATATTTTTATTATCATTGATGAAATACTCAATAATAATCCTGAGAAGGATTCTGGTATGCTAACTGAGGAGTGTTTACACAGCATGCTAAGAGCTATGACAGGATGACGCCTGCTATATAGCACTTTATATAGCTTGTTAAATGGTCCCAAAGGACGGTGTTAGCAAATATGTTGGCTAATAAGCCACAGTAGGCTTTTTGCTTTAAAAGTAGGCCTTTTTTTTTGTTATTTATAGTTTTGGTTTCATTGAAATGTTTGTAAGCGAGACAATTAGTGATGATTACTATAACAGCTGTTAGCTGTTGCATGTCTATGGCATCAGGTTACTGTGTAAGTGTTAACACATATGAGCAGCAAAGTCAGCTTTTAACGAGGACAAGTCAGTCGGCGTAGGTATTTGTGGTGACCTTTTCCTCGAGTGACCCAGCACAAGTTGACCTGGTCAGCTTTTGGAAACAAATGTAACCTAATGGTGTTTACCTTAACAGCATGTGGCAATAAGGCCAAGCCTTGTAAAGCTGTTGGTTACTCTCGCTCACATACACCTACCTCCATATTCTCTCAATCTATGGCGTCAGCAGTCTTTAATCATCTCCTACACTATAAAGGGATTAGATGTTGATTTTCTCATTGGTTTATCACATCCCATATCTGTTTGTTTGCCGTTCTGTCCTCAAGCCAATCCACATGCCAGTGTTGAGAAGTTAATGCTGATTAAGCCTCTTAACAGTAAGGTAGTGAAAACAGCAGAGCTCAGACTGGTATAGCTGAGAGTGAATTGGAGAAATGCAGTGAAGGTGCCTTTGCCTAGTGTTACCTGGTCCATAGTTTTCAACAGAATTTGGTTACTTCTTCAACTGCTGTTGCGGGTTGATTTGTTGTGTCCACGGGTATGGGGTTGGCCGCTTTTACATACATTACACTAATTATATCTATATATTAGAAACCACTGTTGGGCTGCCAGTGGCGCAACAGTAAAGCTTTTGCCACAGCCATCTGCAGCCAGTAATCCAACAGAGTATCATTGTCCTGCTCTGTGAATGGGAAGGATGGTATTACTGTCTACCCTGTCGAAGAGTGTAGTTAGCACTCTCCTCCAAGCATGTTCAGCTACTCTATCATGTTGCATAAGCATCAGTTCGAAAGAATGTTAGTGCTTCATGTTTCTAGGAGGAGGCACTTCTTAGCCCCTTTACCCTCCCGGATAGGTAGTTGTAATAGGCGATAGGGAAAAATGAACTAGTGGGTGGGAATTGGCAGTGACTAAATAAGAAGAAAATTTGGTGAAAGAAATACACTGTCAAATGTCAAATCTACTAATATATCAGTGTTGCGCCAAACTGACCCAACGACTGCCATGGAAACACCCAACACACTTCTTTAAACTCCTCCGCATGCACTACCAGCCAAGCGAGGTGGTGTCCTCCCATACCCACACCTCTTGGTCTCATTCTTAACATTGGTTATGTACAGGACATTACTGTATGAATGTGGGACGTTAGTGAATCATTCTCATATTTATCCTTTATTTATGACATGTTTATTGTGAATGAACTATTTGGAGAAATCACGTGTTTTTGATACCTTTTTATTAAAAATGCATTGCATACAGTAAATATTCTCATATATTTGGCAACGACAGTCATAATGTTATACTTTAAAAGCAGTGGGTTTGGTGTATACGCCCCTTGCATGTTTCAGGTTTAGGCATTGTGCTCATTTTTGGTGTACTTTTGATACACTGATCTGGCAACCCTGATCTACACACTATAACCCGTGTGTAATAATCTCTCTCTTTCTCTTTCTTTGTCTTTTCCAGCACCACCAAAGTTTTTAAGGACCCCCAACGACCAGACGGGAGTGCAAGGCGGCGTCGCCTCTTTCGTTTGCCAGGCCACGGGCGACCCGCGACCCAAGATTGTGTGGAACAAGAAGGGGAAGAGAGTGAGCAACCAGAGATTTGAGGTATTAGGTCTATTGTTCTAATATAAAATGCTCGACAAAAATGTGAATGCTACAAAAAGGTGTCTGGTCCTACCACGCTAGCTCTAGTGGCACTAATCACACTAATCTCATTCAGCATCCGCATATTAATACATTTAAAAAAGAACCAATTTTGCCGTCCATCAAATAAGACTTGCAGGGCTAGTAGTAGAGTACATTGACTGCTGATGTAAAACCTTTTTAAAACCTTGACCTTCATGCTTAGGCCTTATGGTTTTGCATTTGACTGCAAACTGCAAAGTGTTCGTTGGCTTCCTTATTGCTTTTCAGATGCATTTCTTTTGCTCTGCAGTGCACGCCTTGGCTTTTCTCATTTGGCTGAAGCATTTTGATTTATTTATTTTAATCTTCACTTCTGCTATCCATGGTAAAGCAACCCATCACACGAGGACACTGATAAGATTCCCATTAATGTGTGTGTGTGTGTCGCTGCGACATTTTCGCTGTCACCGTTCTGCCAGCAATGGTTTGCAGCGCATTATCGTTTAAGGGGACGCCCTGGTCAGACGCGGCTGTCTAACACCAACAGGAATCTAATCTTATCAGAGTTCATTGCACTGGCACGGTTGTATGCTCTGCATGCTAACACGCTAGATAAACGCACTACCAGTACCACGATCCTGAAACGAGTCTCATGCTGTTGCATCACCCACTTGCCATGCCGTCGCCTTCTTCAGTAAAGTCGTTTCCTTTCAGAAGGCCAGCAACTTCTTGTCTGTCCTCTTTCTTTCTCTGAGAAAGGAGCGAGGAAGCTTAGCCATCACATGCTGCTGTTCGGATCGACTAAACACGCAAGCTTTAGCTGGGGCACATTTTCATTCAGGCTGTGTATGTTGCTGTGTGTTAAAGCGTGTGTGGTCGAGTGAGGACTCCCACTACATGATCTTTAATGTGCTTAAACTATAAAACTAAGTCATTGTCCAGGATTTTTCGATCCAAAGTGAGTATTCATCTCTCGCATGCGCCGATATAGCTGTGCTTGTGTTTGTACACGTTCTACGTCTCGTCTGTTCATAAGAGCCGCATCTTGTCTTTCGTATCAGCATCATGTTATACTAATACCAAATGTCCAATGTCAGTTATTCAGCCCACGTTGAACAATTTGTGTTTGTCTTGTTCCACTGTATTAACTGTATTACTTCAGCGTTTAAAAAGGGGGCAATGCCAAAATGAGCCTCGAATCTCACAAAAAGCAGTGGAACAAATTTACCATTTTTAAAGTGAAGTGGCCAAGCAGGTTCTCCTATTAAAGCACATTTTGGTGAAAGAAAGAAAAGGAAAGGCAGAAACACATTTACAGAGCATTTTACATTATAAACTTTGCGTTATAAACCCCAAATATACCGTATTTTCCGGACAATAAGTCCCTCCGGAGCATAAGACGCATTCCCTAAATTCTGTCTGCTTAGTGTAAAAATCAATAAATACATCACCTGATTAATGTACCAGACATTTTTGTTGGTTATTATTTAGAGTTTAGTTAATATTTTTTGGCTCTTTTTTAGTTTTGTTTGCTTCAGGCCTGGAGGATACAGTCTTACAAAGAACATCCTTACAAAGAAGTTATTATACAGCAATATTTATGCTGAAACCTTGTAAATAACTTTGTCCTATTAATGCAATGTGGTTTATTAGATATTCAATGTTAGTAGTGTTAATTACGGAACCGTAAAACCACTAACAAAATGAGTATATTACAATTATACCAATGCAAAAAATTATAACGTATACGTTGCAGCACATGCTAATAGTCCGCTAATAGCACACGTCTTATAGTCCGGAAAATACAGAAACTTTTGGACACTTCACACTTGATCATTTGTGTAAAGTGCCCAAACATTGTCCCTACCTTTTCCCGAAACCTTTTTCCTGATATGACCTTCTATTTTCCAGATCTACTAGTTATATTAACATTCCCTTCTATTTTTATTTCCATTGTAAATCCTTTTTATATCCTGCATTCTGCATTTTATAGGCAAATTGCATTTTGAGATAATGGGTAGGCCCTGACTGAGCCACTGTGTCGTGTGTGTTGTCAGTTTGGAGAGAGTGTCTTCCAGTCAGTAGTTTTGTGTATGGTGTTATGTGTGTGTGTGCACTCGTCAACTGTGAACAAAAGAAAAACTTCCATAACATATTTTGTCTCTCGTACCTGCAGGTTATAGAGTTTGACGATGGCTCCGGCTCCGTCCTGAGAATCCAGCCCTTGCGCACTCCGCGGGATGAAGCCATTTACGAATGTGTGGCCTCCAACAGTGTTGGAGAGATTAGTGCCACAACGCGCCTCACTGTCTTACGTGGTAGGTCTTGTGCAACTGAAAAGTAAAAAGAACACAAACGCTTCACTTTTATTCTTCTCTCCCACCAGCATGGGCAGGTAAGGCCACTGTTAGTCTTTATCCTTGCAGCATTCTGCTTAATTGGTCAAATCGAGAAAGCATTTGGTGGCTTGATTTTTCATTTTCTCCGCCAACTGATGGAACAAGATACAGTAAATATTAGTACATTTTTCTTTACATATTTTCCAGACTTTAAAACAGCGGTGACACCGGACTCACATCTCTCTATTTTCTTCATTGGGATAAAAAAATGATTGATTATGGGCAGTCCTGGTGTGGTAGGATTTAGGACAGAACATAGTGTTGGTAGCTAGCTACTGGTTAACCGGTACTGGAAGCAAATTTTATTTTTTTATTTAAATGAATTGGCCTTTTCGCCAGGCGAACGTTATTCGTGTTTGGTCTGACATTTTTTTTTGCCCTCTAGCAGGTGCTAAGACTTATACAGTGAAGCCATGTATATAAATTTTGCATTGGCCTAATTGTAATATACCCATTTGTTAGTGTTTTTACGGTAGGTCTGCAACTCCAGCAGCTACGGTAATTTGCCGCCTCGTGTGGTAAGTTAGCACTACAAATAGTTTGGCACAAACAAAATTAGCATTATCGTAGTGCCAATGATTGGAAAAACAAACACCACTTATAAAGTAAATATTTTGACGTGTGTTTTATCTCCAGAGCGAATTATTGTCCAGAAAATATGCTAGATTTTGGCACCTTGACTCTCTGCTCCATTTCCTAGTTTATTAACTTCTGCTCTATTTCGAGCGTCAGAGACAAAGACGTAGTGGAAACGATCTTGTGCTCTTGACCTTGGACGTTTCAAAAGGATTGTGATTAGTATTCTAATTAATAGTAGGCGCGTTTTTCTTCTCACTAGTTTCCCTAGGATCAGTAGTCTAATTTTATGCCACATTTACAAAGAATTCTCATGCAGTCTCCGAGTCCACGCAGCAGAGGGCTTTTGAGGAAAATGTGATAGCTCGAGTACTGAGTCAAACGCTTACATCCTGGGCCCTTTTGTTTTGTAGCTGCTGTCAAATTTTCAGAGGGAATCCTGGCATTGTGGTCTTCTGGCTCTTACTAGGTGTATGACTGTATCTGGAATACTTTTATTGTACCTGCGGAAAGGGAAAGCGTGACTTATTGTGAAGCATAGCAGCTTAAATTGAAAGGGCTGCAGCTGGACTGGAGAGAGACAACGTGATAAGGAGTAAAGACAGAAAGATAAGGTAGAAGAGGTGAGGGAGAAAAATAGAGAGAATAAAGGGAGGGAGTATTTTACACACCACTAGAAGGCATAGAAAATATTCAATAAATGAGTTAGTACTTGCAATTTTATTATACAGCTAAACAACTGTGATTTGTTATCCTGCATACACTGTACTGTACTGCAGTCCATAAGTATGTTGATGATAAAACCATTTGTGTTGGTCTAACTCTGTACTCCAGCACATTGGTTTTGAAATGAAGCAGTGACTATGTAAAAAATAAGGCAATATAAATCCTATATAGTTCACCCAGTGTAGATGTATGTACCTGTGAATTAAAGCTGACATTCCTCACTTTACCCTCCAGCATGCTAACTTCTACCAAGCGACTTTGCTGTACATGTGCTGATTGCAGCCAAATAAAACAGTAGATCTGGTCTGAAAACACACACACACAAACACACAGCCTCAGTCAATTACCAACCAATGTAATACCCTGAACCAATATTTAATCACATTTTATTTGAATTAACGTGGAGAATAGAGTACTAATTACCCAATATCTTGCCAGTGGGCAATGAACTAGCTGCACATGCATAATTAGAGAAAACCAATATTAATTTTGCCCTGAGATATGAGACGGTAGGTACATGATTCAGTCGTAAACGCTTGCCACGTTCACTCATCGTTCTGTTATTTAGTCACAAAACTGTAACGTGTTACAACCAAGCCTTAACCCTTTGACGTTAAAAGCAAGATCTGATTAATTTTGTTTTGTTTTTTTTGCTTTATAACCTGGCAAGCATTTGTCATACAAACGTAAAAGAAACAGTAGAATCTTGACTTTCCAATGTGTCCACTTGTACAGCTTGTCATGTGACTAAGAATGTGACTGTTCACATGGTAACTATATGCTAATGAGTGTTATTCTTTGAGAGGAGCAAAGGCATGTGTGATAAAGTATAGAAGTATAGAATGTCATGGAGTTTGAAGCAATATTTACCTCTTTTGAGGTATTTACTATTTTATATTTTATTATTACATTTTGGAAGATGACATGCTGCATTCTGCTAGACAAAGCACTTATTTGTCTTCTGTTTCCAGTAAGTGTAGCTTTATTGCTTTTTTGTTTATATTGGTAGACATCCAGTGGGGTCCAAAAGTCTGAGACCACATTGAGTTTTTTTCATCGCCACTGTACGGCACTCTAAAACGCTTTGCCGAAACTGGATCAGTCGTATCCAAAGCACGATCAGGCAGAACAAAAGTGAGCTCACCATCAGAAGAGCAACACATAAAGCTTTGTTCACTGAGAGAGAGAACAGCAACTTCATCACAG
>JAOUQW010000031.1:2746527-2759655 GCA_028565825.1 Olivaichthys viedmensis | reverse complement strand
AGTTAACAGATATATCTAGCAGAGCACATACACATACACACACACACACACACACACACACACACACACACACACATACACATATATATAAAATCACACTCACACCTGGTTAAGGACACATAAAAAAATAATTGTTACAACTGAGTACCACAAAGCAGCAAAGAATTTCAGATGTGTCCCTCCATGTGTGGACGTCCTTTCTCTCACTGATCACTCCTTCACTCCCCCAGCACCATAGTGGTTTGTCCCACACACTCTCTATCTGTATATAAGTGAATCCAAAGGTTATAATCTAAGGTCTCAGGTTGTCCAACAATGATCTGTCCTATCTGTCCCACATCTAAACTCCTGAAGTTTTACCCTCTAAACGGTCCATGTCAGATTTTTCAATGGCACCTTCCTTGTGCTTAACCACTGTAACACCTTCCAAACTGCTTCCAATGATTCCAATGATAACCTACCTGTTTTTGCCAGTAGAGGAAATCAGTCTCTCTGTCTGTCTGTCTGTCTCTCTCTCTCTCTCTCTCTCTCTCTCTCTCTCTCTCTCTGCCTGTCTCTCTGCTCTTTCCTGCAGTACCTTAATTTTTTTTAACGTACTCTGTTAAAAGAAAAGCTAATTTGATTCTTCTTCCAAAGCCCCCAGCCTCCTTCCTCTCGTACTAATGCTTCTTCTTTCCAATCTTATTTGCATTCATATTATCCACCCAGGTGGTACTCCAATACGAGGTAAGAGAGCTGAACCGAAGTTCACAGAATGAAAAACAAAACTTCATTCTCGCTGTCCTTCCATCCCGTCCGCCTCCATGTATATGTCCTGTCTCTCCATCCGAACCCCTCCATCGTCACTCCGACCCTCCTAAACCCCACCCCTTGTCCATCCCTTTCCGTTCCCTACATCAACCTCCCCCATGTTTTTGCGTATCTGCTTTCTTTCCTCAATTGATTATTTATTTATTTATTTATTTCCCAATTAATAAATTGCGATATGCTTACTGTGACACAAAGAAGCATATCCAGTGCCGTTTTTTTTTTTTTTTTTTTTTTACTTTTAGTTTTCGTTTTCTTCTGATTATTATTATTATTATTATTGCCTTCCTTTCGTTCCGTTTTTCTTTTTGGCCATAGCGACTCATGTGTCCCTCTTTTTGTCCAACTAAAACAACCAAACATTTTTCCCCCCTTAGCTGTTCTTGCACACTCGTGCCATACGATGACGGACTCGCGGACAACTTCTCGCCTCTCCTCTGCCACGAGCATTTTTTTTTTCCAAAAAAAAAAAAAAGCATCTGTCTATCTTTTTAAATTCTCAGTCATTTTCTCTGTTTGCTTTCCTCTACCTATACCCTTCTCTAAAAAAAAAAGAAAAAAAAAAGCCCAAACAACCACTTTTTTGATAAAGTTTCTTCGGTGCTTTTTTCCTTCTACCACCTATTTTTTCCTTCTTGCTTTTCTTGGGTTGAAGGCTGTTTTCCTTTTTGACGTTTTGACAATTTTTCATTCTTCAGGGTTGGGGAAAAGCTAACGAAGGGTCTGGCAGAGCAAACTGAGGTGCCTGTTTTGTGATTTTTGTCGAGCAACTCAGGAGGTGGAGACGTGGTTTGATGCATATGAAAAAAAAAATGCGAAAAAAAAAATCCGTTTTTCCCTGGGTCATGTGACACCACACTGCTGATCCCATTGGTGGATTTTTATGGGTGTCATTTTGTAGCTTTGAACAAGCTATGGCAGTGGTTGGTTGATTTCTTGTTGGCCATTTTGACCTGAATTTTGACCTCTAATGCAACTGCATTTTATTTTTCAGCTAAGGGTTGTCAAAAAGGTTGTAAGTTGCACTGACATACATTTCTTGACTTGCATGTCAAACATTTTGGGACAGAGGGTGATGTAATGGTCTGGATGCTGATAACTCTCCTAACACAATTTTTCAAAGCCCAAGCAGCAAACTTTTTTTTTTTTTTTCAAACAATTTTTTTGGTCCTTTTTGCAAGTGCTGCATTTTTACTCCTACCATTCAAAGCCATGGGCCATCTTTTGATGAATTCGAATTTGCAATTGACTATGTCAAATTTTATTACTCAAAATGTCTTTTTTTCCGATTGTCCTCCCTGGTTATGCTGCTTTTGTATACTGTAATCCTTTTTTTCGTTTGATCCATGCTGCCCTGAAGCAGTGTCATTCATCCTCTCCCATGCTGAACAGTCCCGTCAGGTGTTGTATATTGCAGGGCTCTATTCTGTCCCTTCGAATTTAAAATCCTTTTTATTGTACTGGCAATGCTAGTAAATAGCATCCAAGTCATGTTAAGCCAAGCGCTAAAGTGCTTTAGAAACCCTGCAACATGTAGACTGTATGTTCTCCTTTTCCATCAATGTGATTTGTACAGTGTGTTGTAAGAAGAGAATAAACAGTGTGTAATCTGTCTCGCCTTAAATGTCTACTGCAGTGCTGCCACTGGCCTTCTATAGGCACGGTGCTGACCCACCTGTTGCCAAAAACAAGTGTAATCCTCCAAAAACCTAGTATAGAAATATCTGCATTAGGCATGTGCTGGCATTCCAATTTCATATCACCATAATTGCCCAATATTTCATCACGGATTACAATATTATCACAGTATTGTCTTAAACGTATCACGAAATATCACAAACCTCTCGTCCAGTCAACAGGGATTGATTCCTTCAATAGGGACTCATGCGGCTCTGCCTTCAAATTTGTCCAAAATAAGGAATCTTAGAAAACACCTGTCTTTACGTTGCTTTCTGAACGGGACAGACTTTATCTCAGGAGCACAAACGCTGCCAATTATCGATTATCAGCACATACCTAAGCCATACTGTTAAACCTGGAACTGTAAAATAGATACGTTAAACTTATCGCTAGCATTATCATGATTTTTGTAACGCACCCAGCCTGCAGAAAAGGAAAAAAAAAAAGCACTGCATTAGAAATTACGGGGCGATGGCTCATTTCTACAGTGAGCATCTGAGAAGGTTTGTGACCTTTTTTTTTTCATTCGTTGTATTTTGTTTTTGGATGGTTCAGCCTGAATCCAGCAGAAATCAGCAGGTGGCTGAATTAATGCATTCAGTCACTGCCTCAAGAGGTTTCCTAGAAAGGCAGACAAAAAGAGCAGTTAGTTATTTGTTCGCTTTTTTGCATATGTTATTTATTATTTATTTTTTTTACAATACGAAGGACAAAAATGTGTGAGCGATTAAAAAAATATGGCCAATGTGGCAGAAACAGGGACTGTCAAAATGTTGATTTGCTTAGTCCTATGTTGCAGTGTGTGATTTTTCGCTTTAACACCCGAAATCTGCCCTATACTCTTTCCTGCCATACAGGAGCGCTGCAGATTGAACAGAGCGAGGAGTCGGACCAAGGAAAGTACGAGTGTGTCGCGACTAATAATGACGGCACCCGCTACTCAGCTCCTGCAAACTTATATGTCCGAGGTAGGAAAGCCCACTGGGACCCCTCTGTGCCAAGACTCTGTTTAATAGCGCTACTGGTCATGTGACATATGATAATATGAACAAGGAAGTAGATAAATAGAAAATGATCACAGATTTAAGAAAAAGGGAATAGAAATATTGAGTAGAAATGAGCAGAAAAATGGATAAACGGGTCCTTGGGTCCAATGTTTCCTGGCTACAAGTTTTGTAAGTATGTTGTTTGCGGCATTTGACCCTCCTTCCTTGATTTGAACCTGTGATTTCTGTTAATTGTTTTTTGGTTGATGTGTTTTGCTTTTCTGTTAATTCTCCTACTTTAACGACATGATTGCCTGGTGTGATACTAATAACACTGACCCCTAAGCTTGCAGGGGGTTTATAGGTTGGACCCGCTTTTTTCCTACAGCACACTGAATCCATCTGACCTTCTCTTTTCTCTTCTTCTCTTTTCTGGCAACAATGGAGGGAAAAACATTTCAACCAAAATCTTTCTTTTGACATAAACATGCTTTAAAACGTATTTAATTAAGTATGTAAAGTGAGCCTATGTTTAAAGGAAATGTAAATCTATTTCCAATGTAACATTAACCCTTTGACTTTGGGGTCTCTGCAGCAGTGCCTTCAGATTTTTTTTAAATTAATTTATTTTTTAACAAATGTGATCGATTTTGAGTTACCTGGCACAAAACAAACTGACAAAGAGAAATTTCAAGCATAATGTCTAATTTATGTCCAATTTTTTGGTGATAATGCTCTTATCCATCTGACTTCTTTGGAACTAATATGCTAAATTGTCAACACTGACCTAAATCAAGGAAATATAAATTGTATATAGATATTTTATAGCATATGCAGGTGGATGGTTTGTTTCTATGCAAACCATATGGTATTTTACATACCAGAGACTATGATGTCAATGTCTTGGACAGTATATTATCTTCAAGCATTGAGATTTGATGATTTTTTTAACTACAGTACTGTGCAAAAGTCTTAGGCACATGAAAAATTATGTAAAGCAACGATGCTTTCAAAGATAATGAATGTTTTTAAATGACAAAAATGTACTATAAAGAGCAGTAAACAGTAAAAAAAAAAAAAAAAAAAAAAAATTAGTGCGACCACCCTGACTTTAATACTGCATCAGTTCTCTCAGGTACTGTCTCCATCCGTCAAGAAACCTTTACCATTTTAATCATTGCTGCGATATCTTTAGGATGTTCAATAACCTGTTAACATATTTGTCACTGCAAATGTCAAAGGGTTAATGGTGCAATAGCACTTAAAAATAAAGTAGTGACCCATTATGTTAATTCTATTTATGTAAAAATGGAGCAGCAATGTTAATTCAGTAATAGTGTCCAGGTGGTGGAAGATTGTTCTCCTTACAAATAAATATTACATAAATACAGACATAAATATTTCCTAACTGTAAAATATCCTCTTCGACATATCCAGTATGTGTAGTAAGCAATAGATCATAATGACGGTATAATGTGAACTAAAAAGAACCCTATAAGATATATCAAAATATAGACATATGATTTAGTAACCACTTGTCTAAATATGTAATGTAATATGTATTTCCTGTACTGATTGTAATAAATCTAATATAACTAGAGAAGGATGTTTTTACGCCATTTACTTATGAGTGTGTCCCAGTTATATGGTTATTACTGACAGCATTCATTGGCAAGTCATTCCTCTTTGACGAATTTATATGATAAGCATGTAAGCGTACCAAAATTGAGGATCAATACACAACTGCAAGACGTAACTGAGACAGTACCATATGGCCTACGTGGTGTATTTAAAATGCTAAAATGTTTACACAGCAAAATCAGCCGGCGTTGAATTAAGTCTTATTGGGGTGAATTCATAGCTACAGTGTTAAAATAACTCATATGCACTAAAAGGTGACAAGTCACTGATGGCACCCCCAATGTGGCCTGTGGGTGTGTCGTGAACATTAATGGTAGTAGCCATGTTTGTTTACATAGATATTTGAATATGGTTTCCGTTCCTTTGAACTGAAATTTGTAATGGAAAATTGAAATTTAACATTAACTATACAGTCCTGTTTATTCCTATTTTAAGATTAGCTAGCTAACTATATGTTTGGAGAGAAAAACATCTCTATAAACACAAGGCGAAATGAAGCTTCCATAGAAAATGAATGGCAGCCTATGACCTCCTATTGTACACGCAGGGTTACTGGAGTTCATATGCGTTCAGCTGGATTTATATACCCAATGCAGGTGTTGACTAAAGACTGTAGGTGTTCATTCAGCACTGTAATACTTATTTAAACCCTGTAGGTGTTAAGTCAACACTGGGGATTTTGCTGTGTAATATCCTAAAAGCTTAGACAATCTCTCTCTTTCTCTTTACACGGAAGTATAGAAGTATAGGATTCTCTCAGAATACCAAATGGCCTTCCTCTGACAGATGTGTATGAGTAGCAGTTGTACATGGCCTTTTTACTCTCTGTGTTTCCCCTGTTTTTTCTCCTTTTGTCATTTCATTGTGTTCTGCATCAAAATTCCCTACATTCCCCAGAGCTGCGAGAAGGTTGGTGGGTTTTTTACTTTCTAATCATCTCATTGTACTGAAAGAACTCAAAAAAACATGAAGTAGCTGCCATGAATCGCAAACACAAAAATGCCAACACAGCTGTCTCGAATACAACTTAAATGAATGTAGATGCACATGTGTGGTCTCTTTTTGTTTGTCATTTCTGACATTCTTGTTCTGGTTCCTTATGTTTTATGCTGTCATTTTATACCCTATTGTTGTTGTTCATTGTACTGAATGCCCATGGTCTTGGCTATAATGATTAACGATCTAAAAAGTGGCGCATGTCAAAAGAGAACGTGTACAATTTGCCGGGTACGGTTTCTGCATGATGAACAGGTGCTGCTCCACCTACGGACCACAGTTCCTCACACCTTTAGATCTAAATGTCAGTGTTCCTGCTTAGTTCTTCAAACCATCTCATAATCTCAGCAATAATCTCTGATTCAGCAAAGAAATCTCATCAATTCAACAACCACATTTCATCAGTTTAGCAAAGATTTCGTCAAAATTAGTCAACGAATCTCTTGAACTTAACAAAGGTCTCATTAATCCAGCAATGATTCTGAATTTAGTCATCTCATTATATAAGGAAATGAATTACGTCAATCAATTCAGTAAAGAAATTTCAATTCAGCATGATCGATTTATCAAAGAAATCAAAAAAGAAACAAAGAACCCACATCGATTTGGAAGATAAATCTCATAATCTCAATAATGAAATCTCATCAATTCAGTAAACAAATCTCATCAAGTCAGCAAAGAAATTACTTTTGTTTCCGAAAAAAATCTCCAGCAAATGATCCTCATCAATTTATTAATAAAATCTCAATTCAGCAGAAATCTAATTAATGCAACAAAGAAATTGGATCAATTCATGAATCTCATAAACAAAGATATTTATATGAGATTTATACAAAGATTTATATATTTAATTTTTTTTAAAGATCTTTTATAAAATATTTTATCAACTCAGTAAAGAAATAACATAATTTTAGCAACAAGAAAAAAAGAAATCCGGTCAATTCCATAAAGAAGTTGTATAAATTCAGCAAAATCTCATTGATTCAGGAAAGACCTCATCTATTTACTCTCGGAATCTCCTCAGTTTAGCAGAGAAATCTGAATAATTCAGCAAAGAAATTTCTTTACAAAAGAAAATATTTGTCAAGAATTTTCACAAAAAAAATCTGATTAAATCAGTAAAGAAATCTCACAAATTCAGTACAAAAAATCTGATGAGTTTAGAAAAGTAATCTCAATGAAATCTCATCAATTTAGTAAAGAATTTTTATTAGTTCAAAAGAGTCCCCAATGAGAGTTTCCACCACTGAAACCATCATTGACCCCATGTCACCCAAGAAACTCTAATTGGTCTTTGGATAAAATGGCAATGCGATGTGCTTTTTTTTTTTTTTTTAGCTCTCTCACTCAGAGCGAGGCTTAAGGCCGTTTGTTTTAATGAAAACTGAAGGGCGGCGAATCTCAGCCAAGGCTCTAATCCGCCGTGCCGAGATCTCCTGCTCTGGCTCCGTGAAGGATTTTCTTTCCCACACGCTTAATGGGCCACTAATGAAAGAATGATGTATGTCGGGCATCATTCGCCAGACTTGACAAATGTAATGGTATTCAAATGAACGGGATAACATTATGTCTTTTGGGAGCGAGCGTCAATAGAATATTAATTAAATATAATGGGAGCGAAAAGTTGTATTTAATAATGTAAGATTTCCTCTCCAGAGAAGCATGGCGTCTTAGGCCGAATGAGCTTCATCAATTGTGGAGGTTTTTATCTCTCTCACTCTCTCTTACTCACTCTGTGCCTGTCTCTCTCTCAAACCCACTTTTAGTCTTCTAACTGCTTCACTAGCAGTCATTCAGAAAGCATAAAACCAGCCCCGTACTACTGTACAGGAGTCTCGGTATGAGTCAAGGTTCATCCCTGCAAAGAGGAACAGGAGAACTAAACCCATATGAATTTAATTAAAAGCAACCTAGTGATGGGAGGGTCTCGTTCATACATCGATGACTCATTAAATTCTCTCCCAGCAACACAAGAGCAAACATTCCTGACATTCTCCCACCATCACGCTCTTGGAAAAACCGAGAGGCGAAGGGAAAGAGAAGGAAAGAATAAAGAAACTAAGCAACTATCGTTTGAAGAATTTTGGCAATGGTTAAGGTTCTGTGCTAATGACCAGAAGGTTGGGAGTTCAACTCAAAGAAGTGAAGAAAGTTATTTTTCATGGAACAATTTGGAGTAATACAGGAGTACAAACTGGGCCCTATGTACTAAGCAGAAACACTGACAAAATACATTTGATTTGGATCTCCAAATCCTCCTCTGCCTGAGCTGCAACTGTCCCCTGTCCGCTGTGTTTGAGTGTTACGATGCTACCGGTCTCTGTCCAGGAGAAGCTCTAACCCACTGCCTGCCTCTGTCTGATTCCTATTTGGCTTGTATACCAGCTTCCCCCCTTTTTACTCTTCTTATGTCTTTCTGTCTTTACCCTGTCTGGCTTTAGTTTTTAATAGATCGTGCTATTGATTTCCTGTAACATGATGCCCCACCTTTCTACTCACAACATTTTATGCTTTTATTTATGTCCCTCAATTTGTCTCTCATTAAAGAATCTTTTCATCTTCCATACTCTCTTTCTTCATGGTTGTTTGCTTCCAGAGATTCCTGCTGGGTGCTTTTCATTCTCCATATGCGCTGGGAATGTTCACCTGTTTACCATGCACCTATCTGGCCAGCTAATTACCATTTTGATTACATTTCAATTCCATCTCTAAGTTGTACATCCACATATGGTTTCTTTCACGACCTGTATCCACTTTTTAACAGCCACGAGCTGCACTTTTCCCCTCCGAGCACGCCCTCTTCCCCCTCTTCGGATTGTTTTATGTGTGTCTGATGTGGCAATGTGAGACGGCACATTCCTTCACATCAACTGGAAGAACGCAGCATTGAGGTCGAGCATGCCGTCGCTCCTCCAGTTCCCTCCCTGTGTTGTACTTTACATGTGGACTGGATGGAACACTTTGTGCATGGCATACTGTATGTGGCGGCGTTGGTCCACTGCTAAACCCTGTTAGAAATGGACTTGTGTATGTATGTGTTTCTGTGGAATGGTGTCCTTTATGACCTTTCCATCAGACCATCACTGCTAGAGCTATTTATGAATGGATTGCTAAAAACCTCCAACGTTGTAATGATTACCATTGAAATTGTCCAGAGTTGTTACAGATACTATAGATGGCTAAAACATAATAATAAGTCATGAGAACATAATGACTTTATGTATAATATTGCTTCGCATGATTAGCATTAGAGTTATCGCATGAAGTTTACACCACGAGTCGCTACAGCTCCATGTGTTATCTTGCAGTTCGCCGGGTTCCACCACGTTTCTCAATCCCGCCCACGGATAACGAGATCATGCCAGGGGGCAGCGTGAACATCACCTGCGTGGCGGTGGGCTCGCCCATGCCCTACGTCAAGTGGATGCTGGGCTCAGAGGACCTGACCCCAGAAGACGACATGCCCATCGGGCGCAACGTCCTGGAGCTCACGGACGTTCGCCAGTCAGCCAACTACACCTGTGTAGCCATGTCCACGCTGGGCGTCATCGAAGCAGTGGCACAGATTACAGTCAAAGGTGACTGGCATTCACTTAATCAGCAGTACAATTACAAATAATGAAAAAAGTAATGGTATTGGAGCCAAAGTTTTGACACAGTCAAAGCCTTAGTCTGGCTAAAGCAGTTGAGCGTTTTTCATTTTAAATTTAAACCTCACATGTCCCAAATCTCAGAAGTGGATGATAAGCAAAAACTTTGTTTCCGTGTCAGCATGAAAGTGCCTGACAGCAGGACTATGAGGAGCTGTTTAGTCTGTGCAGTAGGCTTTGTTGCTTCATGCAGATAAATAAGTTGCTTTGTGAGGTTAAAAATATTTATATTCAGGCAGAAAAGGACACACACCCACACCCACACAGCCACACATGCTTACTACCAGACACAACAAAGTGGAATTAGTCACAGTCTCCCCCCGGCTAAGCGCTATCTTCACGTTAATGGGCGATGGCCTCCAGAGAAACCACATTGCCCCATATCTGCTCCCTTACATTATACTCTCTGAAATAAAGCCATAAATTACAGTGAGTTCACTTTTATTTGTTGTCTCCTAAACAAAAAAGGATACAATGCATGTCTTCCAGAGAGACCCTGTCACCCCTCTTATCAGCAGGACTCTGCCAAGGCTTTAGGCCTTTTTTTCTGTTTTACATTAGTTGGAAGCTGTTCCAGAGCAATGCCTCTGTTTGTCTGGGGTGAAAGGTAACCTTCAGCTAGCGTCGCTCGGGGAGCAAATACATGCTTCATGAATGCTAATAACTATGTCACTGTTCAACACGCTTAGCCTACAGATAGCTGCCGAAGGCATTCTTTTTGAACAATTTCAATGTAATTATAAATCATTATTGGTTCAATTAAAGCAGCTTTCATAATTTAAGGCTAAAACAGATTTGTCTCTTGGTGTTATAGGGTGCGAACATAAGAATTACCCGCAAAGAAGAATGTGGTAGTTACTATAATTATAGGTAGCACCTATAATTAATTAATTAACTCTTAATTATTTTACTACCAAATTTATTATTTTTATTACTGGTAACTACTTAATAAATTGATGTTAAGTACTAAATTAAAGTATAATTAAAAGTAAGAGTTTAAATCCCAAAACTGTCAGACTTCTACAACCAATCGAGCTGGATTTCCCAGAATCAATTCAGCTTCAATTTTAGAATAAAATCCAGCTGGAGTTTTAGAATGGGCCCTTGTATAAGTACCTTAAACCTTAACTGCTCAGCTGTAGACTTTAATTGTTTTCTGCTTCAATTCCAAGTCGCAATGGATAAAAGCATATGCCACATGAGTAAAAATAAATTAGCATTTTATTTTCATTCTAGCTTTACCCAGGCCACCAGGTGTTCCTGTGGTAACAGAGCGCACGGCAACCAGCATCACCCTCACGTGGGATTCTGGGAACCCGGAGCCAGTTTCCTATTACATCATCCAGCACAAGTCTAAATATTCAGAGGACTTGTACAAAGAGATCGATGGCGTAGCCACCACCCGCTACAGTGTGGGCGGTTTAAGTCCGTACTCTGATTACGAATTCCGCGTGGTTGCGGTGAACAATATCGGCCGTGGACCCGCCAGCGAATCCATCGAGGCCAAAACTGCAGAGCAGGCACCTAGCACCGCCCCTCGGCAAGTCAGAGGCCGTATGCTAAGCGCTACGACAGCTATTATTCACTGGGAAGAACCCGAGGAGGCTAATGGCCAGATCATGGGCTACAGGGTCTACTATACCATGGATCCCAGTCAGCACGTCAATCAGTGGGAGAAACAGATTGTTCGGAACGCTAACTTCCTCACCATTCAGGGCTTGACGCCCAATAAGACCTACTATATCAAAGTTTTGGCGTACACATCTGTCGGGGATGGACCTCTCTCCTCTGACCTGCAGATCATAGCCAAGACTGGAGGTAAGCACCCTGGTTGGTTTGTATTTGCCCTCTTGTTGTCTGGTCTTCTTTTTAGGCCAAGTTGTAACACTGACACTTAAAAATGATCGCCCTTGTAACAACACAATAAGAGGAATGTCCAGGGAACTAAATTGCCATCTCTCTCTCTCTCTCTCTCTCTCTCTCTCTCACTTCTTTACCAGCCGTGTAAACAACCATCTCCCAGGATTCCCCAGTGTCAAATTATTTTAGCACCCGCTACTGACCTACCACTTTATAGCATGTAATAGAGTGATAAAAGCACAAGCTGCTGGGAAGTGAGAACTATTATTTCCTGATAAACGTATAATTCAATACATGTTTTTCTCTTCCATCCCTAAGCCCCAGGTTTTAATGAGTCCAGATTAAACTATGAGTGGGAGCAGCACTGTTGATGTTAGTGTTTCATTGATGTTAGCGACGTTGTGTTACAGCTGTAATTCAAAACCATTCTGTTCCATCTTTGTTGTAGTTCCATCTCAGCCGACTGACTTCAAAGCTGAAGCCAAATCAGAGACGAGTATCCTGCTGTCATGGGTCGCTCCTCCACAGAGTGGACAGGACAGTCAAATCACCGGATACGAACTGCTTTACAAGAGAAAAGATGAGAAGGAGGAGGTGAGCTCCCAGTGGCCTGCTTTCCTAGGCTTTACCAATTGGTCTGTGTTGCTTAGCAGAAGATTGTGCTGACAGAATCAATCTGTTATATATATACACAAACGTATAGGATAATGAAAGGTTTGGTTTCATCAGTTTGTAGGTTGTAAATATTAAGTGCAACAAAATGTGCTGGCAAAATGTAAAAGTGCTACCAGACAAATACCGGCAGCACAAAATACAGAAAATTATGATGTTCTCTTTTCCATAAGCTTATCGTTGCATTGCAAAGATTTCAAAGCGGTGTCAATGTACAGTCAACTCTAGAACTATTAGCACTCTTTATGAACGTGAGCAAAAATGAATATATAAAATGAATAACACACAATGAGTGATATTTTGAGCTTAAACATGAACATATTTATTCATTAATTTTTTCAAAACAATGGTTTCACAATTATTGGCACCCCCACAATTAATATTTGGTGAAGCAGTGTGCTCATGCATCCAATTCCTGGCACAT
The DNA here is from genome assembly GCA_028565825.1 of Olivaichthys viedmensis. Classification (NCBI taxonomy): domain Eukaryota; kingdom Metazoa; phylum Chordata; class Actinopteri; order Siluriformes; family Diplomystidae; genus Olivaichthys; species Olivaichthys viedmensis. Next base: position 2,746,939 of record JAOUQW010000031.1, on the reverse strand, counting down.
TTTCAACTTTTTCAGACTTTTAAAACTTTTTTATGGCTTTGATTGTGCTTCATGATATTTTTAACTGCTCATGTATTTTTTTTATATCCATTACCTGACATGTGCAGGTCAACAACCATTTGTCTCTTTTGTGATGAAGGAAAAAGGGATTTTACATGTGTGAAATCTCATTTTTCTGGATACTGCGAGTATTTTTTTTTTCCAATAGATTGTTTTTAAAGAGGATCATTTGTTTGCATTCATTTTAAATATTTCTTAGAGTTGTCAATCATTTTTCTATATGTTTTTTGAGGGGAATTACTATTGTTTCTCCAATTGTTTCAGTGAAAAAAATCTTAATCATTGTGTGTAATGATTATTTTATACATTCATTTTTGCACATTCTCTTGAAGTGTGCCAGTAATTTTGTAAT
>JAOUQW010000031.1:2729045-2746427 GCA_028565825.1 Olivaichthys viedmensis | reverse complement strand
CATCTCATTTTAAAATCAAACACTCAACATAAACACACATGACACAAGACAACCAATATGGCATAATAATACACTCTGTTGTAGGGTTCTACACAGAACCTTTAAGGGTTCCACCAGAGGGACAACTGAAAAACCATTAAGGGTTCTAGATTACATTTTTTTCTAAGAGTGTAGAAGGTCTTCAATAAACTTGAAATGATAGTGAATGAAGAGAATGAAAACAATGCAACAAGGCCTAAAGTTTCAGCCACACCAGATATTCACAGTTTTGCATCTCCTTGTGAAAGACGCATGACCAAAGTGGGACCAGAAAATTTTTAAATTTGATGCAGTTAGCATTTTAGCTGTTGCTAGCGATATTGTTGTGAGCATAAGGAAACATTCATAAATGCAATTAAACTTCCCTAAATTAATTTAGCGGAACCAAATCAAGTCCTGCGTATACACAAAGGTTTTGTACATTGTGAGTTTGTGCTTGCTAATCTGTCCGAGTCGGTTGCTAGCAACCCATAAAAAGTTAAAAACACAAATGTAAAATACAGTTATAGTGTCTAATTCAGCCTCCTGGCTGACTGACTGACTGACTGAATGGATGACTGACTGACTGACTGAATGACTGACTGCGTACTGCCGCGTCTTTTTATGGAGTGATTTATAGTCGGGTCTGGAAGTTTTATATAAAATCTCAGGCCTGAACACGGCTAAAATAAACGGTTCTTCCACTTTTTGGATTTAGGAAACTGCAATACAAAGCCCCACCCCTTCAGACGTCAACGGAATTTTGAAAATGTACATTTGCATCTCAAAGTTCACCAAATTTATTCACACCAGAAGGCTAAAAAGCAAAACTGTTGATCTCAGTGAATTCCATTACGATGAACATAATTCTACTTGCCAAATTCATCTTTAGAATAGAATTCCTTTTTATTGTCACATATACATATACAGTACAGTGAAATTAATTCTTCGCATATCCTAGCAAGCTGGGGTCAGACATGATACAGCGCCCCTGGAGCAGGGAGGGTTAAGGACCTTACTCAAGGGCCCAACAGTAGTAGCTTGGCAGTGCTGAGGCTTGAATCCATAACCTTCTGATCAGTGGCCCAGTGCCCTAACCACTGAGCCACCACTGCCATAAACAAAAATAGTCAAAAACTGACAGAGTTTTAGACAGTGACCATTTTTTGTTTACAAATTTCTGAGTACATTTTATTATGTACTCTGGTAAGATGTGAAACAAATCGAGGTCCATAAGTAGCTCATGTAGGTCAAAGCTGAACCTGCCACTATGAACAGAAAAAGAGTTTAACCAGCAGTGACATGCACTTTTATTTTAAACGTCCCTTCCTGTGCATTATGACTTTATTATTCCTACTGTGTTCTTCAGAATACATGGTCCATTATGGCGCAGGAACACATCGCAGGGCTCTTCAAGACACAACCACAGTTTTGTATTTGCTGATTCAGCCCTGAGCTCTGACTCTGCGCCAGCGATGACATAACACTGGGGTCATGTGACAGTCTATATTTACTGTAGCCCTCTAGGGGACGACACGTGTTTCTGAGGAGGACATTTAAGCTTGTGTCCATGTATTTCACTCGAGCATCACCTTATATAGACAGTGAAATTAATTAACATTTCATCTAATCAACTACAGGTCACACTTTCTGTGAGGACTGTGCAAATAAATCATTATTTTTAATGACAACAGAGTAATTTTTTCTAACAGAACAAATAAACAAAGTGATATTTCCAAGGTCATAATTCTAAGGTCATTCTCTAATTTCGAATATTACATATCTTTAATTCTAATTCCTTTACTGGGGAATATATCACAGAGTTCATATTTTATATGAAAAGGGAGTTGTCACGGACGCGATGCAGGACTTTTATTAGTCTTCAAACAAACAGAAACTGCACGTACCATTAAACACATGACATGAAACATTAACTGACAAACTGGACAGGAACACAAGGGCTTTAAATACACACACTAATTACACAGATGAACGAGACGCAGGTGGGATCAATCACATCACGTGACATGGGATGAACTTAGACAGACATCAACACAAACACATGTCCACAAAACGCGCATTGCGCTTGTTGCCATGGTGACCACCACCCGCAGTTATGTGCGCGTGACAGGAGTGTTAAGTCTGCTGCCTCTGAGAAATTGTTCCTCGATGAAAGACAACCAAGGCATAAGAATAAAATTAGTGCCTCAAATGTTTGACCACAAGCACCGTGATGAGTTAATTTTATTCAGTTTTACTGCAGTGTGTAATTGCATTTTTTTCTTTCATTCCACAGAGCAACTGCGGGCAGAGCATCAAGATCCGGCGTGTGCTAATGAACTGCCCTGAGATCGTCACTATCGGCTTTGTGTGGGATGCTGAACAGTCGGACCTGACCGAGGACGTGATCCGCTCTCTCGGCCCGCACCTTAACCTCTCGGGGGTAGGGCACAAACAAACTTATCCACCAATGACAATAAGTCTGTGTGGAATTAGAGCATTAGATTTATATTACGTTAATTTGATCAAAGGTAACGATATTTATAGTTTCCAGTGGTTAAATCGAGGGAACGGTCCAAACAAGAAGAGTGCTTTTAACTTTAAACACAATGTAATATGTATCACATGTATCTCATACAGTCTATCTGTTCTGTTGGAACTGGATTAGTTTTGGTAATTTTTAAGGGGTTTGACTGATGAATACCTGAAAAAGTATCTGTGTAATTGGCCCAAACTGCCACAGAAACAGATTTACACTTTATAGCTTGTATTGACTCGTCATAGCCCAGCGTGATAACCAATAACCCAGTACAGAAGGTTACTGGAATTATTACTTTTTAGGCTTGTAAAAACTATGGACATTGCCGATTCATACTGAATTAAACTCACAGATCTCGTTGATAATCATGCATCTACAGAAATTCTTCAGGTAAATGTGATCCAGCTCCAGTAGGGCTTTAGTAAAACTTAAATATATATATATATATATAGGATGTCAGCAGGTGTTGAAAGAGTTAAGAAAGTCAATCACAAATTGTTAAATTTCTTAAATTGTGCCCTGCTGCTTTCTGACTAAATGCAACAAAATGCAGTGTTTTACTTTTTTTTTGGCATTTTTACATGGATTTTCATCAGAAATGTCAGTTGGAGTTCTGAGTGAGATAATCTGGAAAATTCACAAGGTAAATTTCAAGAATAAGACTCAAAATAGTCAAAAATTTTGTAATGTTCACCATGTTAAGGGCTTCTCCAAGAAGTGTGTTTTGAAGATTGGACTGAGGCACTCTGCCCCTATTTGACCTTAGTTTTATAGCTGGCAGCCTCTGAAGTTCCAACCAAAACCGCTCATTATTAATATTACATATCCATTATTCAGTAATACATTTTGGCAGAACACAGTGTTATGACATTTCTGTTCTCCTGAAAGCCACTCATCATTTTTGAGATATTGTAATATTGTCACAGTGATATAGGTTCAGGGTTCCTGCCACAATTTGTTTGGACTTTTCTACAGCTTATTTTTTTATATAAATGAGAATACTTTCAGGAAGGCTTGGATGTTTTAGTCCTCTTGGGTTCTCATCATCTTCCATCTTCAATCGGTCTTTCCAGCTTTTCTACCGAGTTACCGATGAAAACGCCAAGAAGCGAGACCTTCACCTGGTGGGCATGATCTGCTACTCCAGCCGCCATTACCTCGCCTTCGCTTACCACAGCAAGTCTTCCAAATGGGTGTTCTTTGACGATGCCACAGTTAAAGAGGTCGTCTGATTTCTTTATTAACGGCTTACTTTATAGAATAGTTACCAAAAGAGTATCAGAAACTAAAACTGTTTACTTTAGCTAAAACTTATTATTCAATCATACATTATTTACAAATTCTACAAATCAGTTTTATGTGCTGTATTAAAAATTCCTATGGAATGTTTTAATTTTAAATTTGCATCCCAATTGCTTAATTGCTTAAAAGTACCAGTCAAAAGATTGGACACACTAGATTGAATATATGTTTTTGATTGTCTTAAAGACATTTTTATAAAGGCTTATAGTTGAAAATTGTTTCTAAGACAAATGTAAATAATGAGGTTAATGCCCATGTATACATTTATTTCTGAATCAAAATGTATTAAAAAAATGTTTTTTTTATTTTTTACTTTAAAACAAGTAGTTTTTACTTAAAATTAAATTGTTTCCCCAAACACATAGTTTTACTTAGGAGAAGCAGAACAACAAGTCGCTCGGCCTATTTGGGAAGTTTAAGAAAAGTCTCCTGGGTGAATCTCCTTCACGCTGGTTGAGAAGATGGCGAGAGTGTGGCAAAGCTTCATCAGGAACACTGTTAAGAATTCTCAAATAGTTTTGATTTGTTTAACACTTTTCTTGGTCTCTGTGTTCATAGTGTTAATGATAATAAAGTCTTTATTATTATTATTATTATTATTATTATAATAAAATAGTAGTAAATAGTCAAATTGAAGAAAACAGGTGTCCAAACTTTTGAGCAGGTGTGTCCAAACTTTTGACTGGTACTATACCTTACATGCAAATGTAAACTTGGTGCAGTGTCGTTCAAGCAATATATTACGATGACCATAGTGTGTAAAACATTTCTATCAAGTAGTGCAAATAACGTTCTTTTTCCATCTCAGTTCCTTGAGATGTCCATTTGTCACTGTGACCATAAACAACCAAAACATTGGCTGCATCCATAGTGCTGGTAATGTAGTCAAATATGATGACTTTGCTCCTGCAGAAACGTGTGAGCTTTGAACCCACCACCACCTACCTCCTGAAAGACCTGAGGCCCTTCACCACCTATACATTCCAGCTAGCAGCACGGAGCAGGCATGGCATCGGTGCCTACACCAATGAGATCTCAGCAGAAACGCCGCAGACACGTAGGTCCTCTTCCAAACCCCTCTGACCTTCTCCCCCCTGAAAACCAGAAGCCTTCCATTTTCCCAAGCATTCATGTGTCTAAAGATGATTTCTGTCTGAACTCCTACAACCTTGAAAAGTCCAGATAAGCAGAAGGCTTCGGAAAATGGAACTATTTCGAAGACGCCCATATTCGCTGTTTCAAGAGTTAATGTGCCCACGGGAATTTGCCCAAAGGGAAATCTTGCAAGGGCTTTCTTAGCTGATCAGTGAGGTCAATCGACAAGGTCACCTTGTTTAGTACAACCACGCCTCCAGGACATGACAGGCCAGAACTCAAGTGTTGAGTTAGTGATGCTATTCCATACCGCATCAGTTTGAAAGGTGTATTTTGGGGGCTGGCTGGTGTGCTGTGCCTTGTCTTTTGACGTTATTTGTCAGCCATCGTTCTCCCCTTTGTTTGCATTTGAGCTTTTTATAAAGACCTTTTAGCACTTTTATGAGTTGTGAATTGTTCACAGACAATTGATTAACCAATTTGAAATCATGAAACACTGTAGAAAGCTCAAATGCAACTTTGAACAGTTGAAGCAAAAGACAGCTTTCCATTCATAACAGGCCTCACATTTATCATTCATTTATTTAAATTGAGTTACGACTGTGTATGATTGGCACATTTATCAAACATTCCCAAATTGAGCTTCAGGCCATTTGATGAATGAAAGAAAAGAGACAGTAAAACTTAATTTTGAAAGTTTCACAGTCCCATTTTATAGTCTTACTTTGTCTTTTGAATACAATTTAAATACATGTGAGGTCTTTTGAAGAAGTAATGAGGGTGTAGATCAGGTAAGTATCAGTCCAACAGCCCAGTCTCTCAGATGTTGGGAAGTAAACTTGATGAGCCTGCTCTTTGGGGAGGTTTTCGGAGTAGGAAAGAGTATCTGTCTGCATGTTAAAGTCTAGGCCTTTAAACGTCATTCATGTTTTCTTGGATCGATCAGGCTTTTACCTCAAACCAACAGGCATCGGAAAGGTTGGTGAGCAATGCAACATTTTCAATTCTGCTAGAGCTGACACATCAACCTTTACTTTTTTGGATTGATGGTAACTGCTTGGAGAAAATAATGCAGTGTTGGCCTTCATAGTCATGCTTAGCTGCCTTTGCCTTTATTTTTCAGATAATTCATGTTTTATTTCAATTTTGAAAGTCTTAAATAGAACCAGATGAGGAGATGGATTTAAAATGAAGATTTAGGGCCATCAGTATAGTGAATAAGTAGTTAGCTTTACAAAGGTAGGTTCTATGTTGTGACGGTTTATTTTTGCCACTCCAGTCTCAACATGCGTATTTTGTGTCTGTGAGTTTATTCTGTTGATCTTCATTGAGAAGCCTTTGCCATTTTTTGCCATCCTTTGTTGTGATACTTGATTCATGTTGCTTATCATTTACTTTAAAAACTTTTATTTTGGTCTGTGTGATCCATCCTCATTTTTTATCCTTTTATGTTTCCTTTTTTCTTTTGTGTTTGTTTTGTCCATCACCACCACCATCATATCCATTTCAACCACAAAAACAAAAACAAAAAAATCCTGCTACCACAACCCCCTACCACAATCAAACCTGCCCAAATAAATTAAACCAAACTCAAAACAACCAATCACATCAAACGACAACTCTGGTCCTTCTGAAATGGATTCGCCTACCAGAGCCCTCGGCCCCACCACAGGAAGTTGCATGTTTTAGCCCCAGTTCCACCAGTATTCTGGTAAGTTGGAAGCCACCACCTGTGGAACTTCAGAACGGGATCATTATCAAATACACCATTCAGTACGCTGCTACAGAGGGGGAAGACACGTCACTACGGGAGATCACGGAAATTCTACCAGAAAAGTCTCAGTACCTCTTGGAAAACTTGGAAAAATGGACGGAATACCGTGTGACAGTTACCGCCCATACAGATGTTGGAGCAGGTCCAGAAAGCCTACCACAACTCATCCGTACAGAGGAGGATGGTATGTTTTGCCAAAACGCTGTGCCCGTTTGCTAATTTGTCCCCCTGTTCCTCAAACGCTTCTGACTACTCAATCCTGCTTTTGCAGACTTTTGCTCAAGCCACCTTTTAAACTCCCGATTCCTTTTCTTTCTCCTTTTGTTTATTGCTAAGGTAAAAATCTGGCAATTCTTATTTTACGACTAATCCCATTAACCTGGACTATTTGTGATGCTTCGGCTCGCTGTACTGACATTTTAACAGTACTATAGGCATTTTTGGTGAATTTTTGATTTTTTTTTTCCTGCTACTGAAACAAACAAATTTCAACAATTACATGGCATTTTTTTCCCAAGAACCCCAGGCCTAAAACTTCCAACAGTCCCAACTGTCTGTTTTCACATTTTTGATCAGCATTTAAAAAATACTTTTTTATTTTAAATTTGGTGAATTGTTCTTTTTGAACAAAAGCTGTTCGTACTTTGCTGATCCACTCTTTTTTTTTTTGTACATTTTCCAAACTTTTTTAAACAAAAAAGAAAAAAAATGGACAGTGGGGGGCAAAGAAAAACAGAGGAAGTATTTTTTTTCACCAATGGCCCATACAACATTTTTTATCAATTTTTTATTCATTTTTTTCAACACATTCAAGCCAAACTCTTTCTGGGTGCTTCAAAGCTTTGAAGAACCCTCTTTGGCTATATTTACCCATTTTTTTATTCCATATTTTAAATCCACTAAATTCATTTTTTGATGTCTTGCAAACAATGAGGTCACCCATATGACCTGTTTTTGGGGGTTGTTTTTTTTTTCTTACTTGCCATTGTTGAAATATCAGTGTCATGCAATACTTGTTAACAGTATTTTACCCTTTTGTAGATTTTTATTCACCCCACCATGCTCATGGGAGTTGTTCGGTCAGAGGAAAAAGGGTCTGCTACAACGTTGACCTTTTTTGTTTTTTATCCCATGATTCCTTCAGTTCCCAGTGGCCCGCCTCGTAAAGTCGAGGTGGAGGCTGTCAACTCCTCGTCTGTTAAAGTGCTGTGGCGATCGCCGGTGCCCAACAGACATCATGGGCAAATTCGCGGCTACCAGGTGCATTATGTCAAGATGCTTAATGGGGAACCAGTGGGCCATTCTGCCATCAAGGACATCCTGATTGATGATGCTCAGGTAGGCAAACACCTGCACATCCCACCGTCATGTAACACCTTTTAAACCTTGACTGATTCTGTCCTAATAATACAACTATGGCTTACACGGCTATGAGTAATCCATGCCAATGGCAGAAAATACAGTATAGTAATTCCAGTGAGAAAAAGACAAAATAGCATAGGTGATGTCATCAGTAGCTGTGGACGGATAATAGAAAATGGAAATTGGAATCTCCATCCCACTACTCATTTTAGATATATGTGGTTAATAATAGCAGTGACAGTACCAATATATTTTCCCATTCCATGTATTACATGATATGTACATGAATACATGGCTTTAAATTAGAAAATGGTTCCTATACACATCCATCTAGACGAGCTTATGCGGGGCTTATCTAACTGTAAATGTGTCTATATCTGTCATGATATTTTTTTCATTATCTATATTGATGACAACATAATGGAGTCGAATCATCCAGCTATACTGCTGTATTCTGTAGGAGGATGTTTTCCCTATACTGTATGTACAGTATTTCACTCTCCTCTGTATTTGCCTCTCACCAGTACACTTGTACCTCAGCATCGCATTTTTTTTCTTCTCTTTTCTCTCTCAAACCCTTACGTCTTATCCAGTGGGAGTATGATGATTCGACTGAATATGTGAGTACATATGAAAGTGTCTGAGAGTGAATCCTGTTTACTCCCACTCCTCTTTGTCCTTTACACATTAACATCTTTCAGATGATAGCTAGCTGAAAGGCGTATAAAAGCACAGATAATACTGTGGTACTGATTAATGTAAGGGTTATGTTTTGAGTTATTTGTATTCCTTGCATGGTCTGAACAACATGAGTTTGTGTGGGTGGTTAGAGAATCTTTGATTAATTCAACTAGCTAGTTCATCAGGTTATCTCATGTAAAATTCTAGTAAAGGCAGTACAAACTGGTTACTGTATTATTATCAGTCATTTAAAATGACCTTTCTTGCCTGCAGGAAATGATCCTGGCAGATTTGCAGGCAGAGACCACTTATTCGGTTACAGTGGCTGCCTACACCACAAAAGGTGATGGAGCTCGCAGTAAGCCCAAGCTGGTCACCACCATGGGTGCAGGTAGGTGTCTGTCAGCTCAAATGGCTCTCCGTGTTTTCCTGTAAAACAGCTTCCTGGAAAAGCTGACAGGCCAGCACACCATGCAATTGCAACCTGCAAATAAGCAGAACGAGTGAATGCCAGCAATTGCCTCTTCAATTATGACAGCAATTGTAATTCTGCTCACTTACTGATTTGACTTTGAAATGCTCACTGTGGTTAAGGAAATAATATCAAGAAATGTGTGAGCGAAATGGTAAACAAGACCTGAGACAAATTGTGAAACGTTGAAAAACACAGCTACAATCAGCCAACATTTTGAACTGAACCACTAATAGCACTGCCACACAAACATCTAAAGAGGCTTTTGTTCCTGGTTAATCCCAACTATTCTTCTACTAGTAATAGCAAATTCTACTTCTGATTTGCATTTGAGAATGTATTATTACTATTTGTTGAACGTTTTAATGTAATGAGTAAGGTGCATTCCATTCTGAAGACAGATGCCTCATCAAAAACAAACCTTGGCAGATATCGCATCCAGGGCGATCTTCAGAGTCATCATATGCCATGACTTTTAGTACATTAAAAACACTAGCTTACTAAAAAAAGTTAACTATTAGGTAGCCGCATAAGCTGGCTACATAAGCTGTGAGGTCACGTTACGTTAGCTAGTTCATTTTAACTGGCAACTCAATTCCAGTAAACAGAATTATGGGATTACCTACACAGAGAAGGATAAATGTGATGTTGCCCTCAAATTTGGCCAAAATAAGGCACATCACTGGGCAGCTGCCTTCCGATTGGGACAGTTCTTATATCAGTACTCAGAAATTCTGCCTACCTAGGAAACTGCCTTCTGATTGGAACACACTGACATAATCTTGATACCATGTGTATCTTTGATACTATGTGTATCTTTGATTCATTCTTTGTTTGCCTTCTGCCTTGTTTTCTATCAGTTCCAGAGAAGCCTCGCCTGATGGTCAGTCCCACTAACATGGGCACAGCTTTGCTCCAATGGCACCCTCCCCCGAATACGCATGGGCCACTCCAGGGCTACCGGCTCCGCTTTGGACGCAAAGATGTCGAGCCCCTGACGGTCATAGAGTTCCCTGAGCGGGAGAACCACTACACCACCAAAGAAATTCACAAGGGGGCATCCTACACTTTCCGCCTCTCAGCTCGTAACAAGGTGGGCTTTGGTGAGGAAACAGTTAAGGAGATTACAACCCCTGAGGACACTTCCTCTGGTTTCCCACAGAGCATTGTGGCCGAAAGCGCCACCACCACTACCATTCAGGTCAACTGGCAGCCCGTGCTACTGGCAGAGCGCAATGGTGTCATTATCAAATACGCCCTTCAGTACAAAGACATCAACAGTCCCAGGAGTCCCTCCGAGCTTTTCATTGCTGCCCCTGAGTCCACCGTAATCCTGGATGGCCTTAAAGCCGACACCACTTACGATATCAAAATGTGTGCCTTCACCAGCAAGGGCCCTGGGCCTTATAGCCCTAGCATCCAGTTCAGAACTCAACCACTCGATCAAGGTAGGAGGCCCAAACCAACCCTTCCAACAATTCTCGAATCAACCTCCGACCAACCAGCTTCTTCTCTCAACCTTGTTCAACTTTACCCCATAATTCTCAAGCGAGCTGTGGATTTTGGATGGAGAGTGCAGATAGAATTACTGGAGCCATTCTGTGTCGTAGATTCCTTGTGTGAAATAATAGATAGGTGCTCTACAAGAAAGTGTAGAAATCTGTAAGCTAGTGGTTGCCGTTTGGAAAAGAAAGGTAAGGTGAAAGTTCTGGGCTAGCCCTATTAAGGCGGTGTAGAAGGAAGAAGTGTTAAACAAGGTAAGGCTGTAACATTTGGCCACTCCTCTGAAACGAACAGGCAGAACAGAGCAGTTTGTGTTGGCCATGTTTGTCTTAATCTTCTACACCTTTCTTTTAGCAGTGTTTGCAAAAAATTTTCACGTGAAAGCTGCCATGAAGACTTCGGTGCTGCTCACCTGGGAGATTCCAGACAACTACAACCCTGCCCAACCATTCACCGTAAGAGAATTCCACAAAACGCCATTTTGGCTTGCTTACAGTGCAACCAAGTTCAGTGAGTTGTTTTAGTCACCAGAATGATGTCAATAGATTTGGTCTACCATAGTATTAACCAATCAGTTGTCTATACTTGGGGTACTCAATTTATGCTTCTGTTTGTGGATTCAATACTGATTAAAAAGGTGGGTTAGCCACCTAGCAAGCTACCAAGCTAGCATGCTAAGAGGTGTGTGGTCTTTGTCTCTGTAGATCCTGTATGATAATGGCCAAAGTGTGGAAGTGGACGGGAAACTGACGCAGAAGCTGATCACGAATCTGCAGCCAGAGACGCAGTACTCCTTCCTCCTGACCAACCGGGGGAACAGCGCCGGCGGTCTGCAGCACCGCGTCTCCACCATGACCGCCCCAGACATCCTGCGCACCAAACCATACTTAATCGGCAAGACCAACTTGGATGGTATGGTCACAGTGGAGCTGCCCTCCGTGCACACCACTGAGAAAGTCAAGTGAGTTCTGTTTCCCATTTTGCTTATTTATTCCTATTTCCTCACCCTCTCTGGCTGTCTCTTCTGTTTTTTCTCTGATCCTTCCACTTTTTTCTCATTCCTCTGCCAGGGCCTAAGCTAATTAGTCAGCTATTAGCCTTGATCACTTCACCAGTCTGGCTTTCTGGCTAGCGCTAACATTGTTGCAGCCAGCTCACTCTCCCTAACCTTGGCATAGCCTTTATCTTCCTCCATGTTCTCTTCTTGGGGAAACCCCACTCATCTACCCCAGACAGCAGCCAGAGCTAGATCCAGTAAAGCCCCTTTTTATCCTTCTAGGAGCTAGCCAATGTTTATCGATGCTAAAATCAACAAAATAAGACTGTGTTGCTTTGCTAACAACGGAGTCAGGCCATTTTGATTTGCACTTTCTTCCATTTATTGACCATGTTTAATCCAGTGTTGTTTGAAAATGACTGGAAAAAAGCTTGTGCATACTGATTAGCTCATCTTAATCAATGGTATGGGTCTGTAAAGCAAGCTTTTGATTCCTTCATTGCTTAAATGTTTGCTGCAGCTGAAAAAAAGAGGTTCTCTGGGGAAATAGAAGAATGAGATATGATACAAATGTATAAGTTATATCTTATGGTTATATGATGTGGTTTTTTTTTTTTTTTCTTTCTCTGAAGGGGATACTACATTGTGGTGGTTCCTCTGAAGAAACAGCGCACGGGGAAGTTTAGCAAACCTTGGGACAGCCCAGACGAGATGAACCTGGAGGAGGTAGGAATAATCTCACCTACTTATTTATTTATGTTCTAGCTTTTTCATCAAAAGTATTTACAAGGTCGCAGTCATTCTAGTGAGAGTGTCTCTTCCCTACGCCTCTGGTTTTCATCAAAACAACTTAGCGCAGCATTGAAACATCAAGAGTGTCGAGATCTGAGATGTTGATAGGACGGAAAGTAGCTGCACTCAAGCTGCAGAACAGCCATCCACCGTGACTTTAGAAAAACGAGAGAGACAAAGAGGGGGTTCAGCGCTCTTAGCCCAGTCATTCCATCTTTCCGCCTCTGCTGCCCACATTGTGGAGAGCAGCGAGCACGGCCACATTCATATGCAAATGGATCCTGATAGGCTAATGGGCACAGCGCGAGCACTAACACCATAATGTGTTACCTCTTCTTTTGAAGTGCAGACGCTCATGATTAAGAGAGGGAGAGAAAAGAGAAAGGCAGAATAAAAGAGAGGCAGTGAGGGAGGAAATGTTATTGGCATGTTGCACCCACCGTGGCATATTATTTTTAACCTGAATAAATATTTGATGTGCATAAACATACTGAAGAAGCGTCAACGCGTAATGGAACCTATGTAAGATAATGTTTCATTTGATTGCTGCATGTTTGTTGCAAGATTATAGTCTTTATAGCTGTCAGAACAAATTTCTCTGTTCAAATACTATTTCGAATATTCATGATATTTCCGTATTTGAAAGAAAAAAATCCACATTTGAACATGTAACATGGCATATTCTACTTTTAGTCACGCAAGTCTATCGCAACCGCCGTTTACTGAACTTTTTGGCTAAATGACCCTCGTGCTGCTTGATGGAGGAAAAGGGCTCTAAAAATGCGTAAATTATTACATAATTTAATTTTTAATTATGTATCACTCTTTTATGAGATAATTGGGCTGAGTCTCAAATGGCGTTCTATTGTGTATATAGTGCACTACATATGTCCTACAACATTATGCTAAACCCTATGGCGTAAGTATATATAGTGAATAAGAAGCCATTTGGGATTTGGCCTAACCGCGTTGAAGGTGCGGATTTTTAGGTAGATCTCGAAGTTTAAAATTGAGCTAAATATCAGCCACAAGAAATTATTACTGTGCATAAATAAATGAAAATGAATCTGAAGCATTAAAGTTTATGGTAAAATGATGATATTGCCTCCTTGTGATTTGCTTTGCCGAAGAAAGCGACACAATGATTATCTTCCGTGGTTTATGTGATACGAACACATAGTGTAATGTTTGCTCTGTCTGTGGCAGTAAAACATTATAGGCTCATTAATATTCAAATGCATATGCTAAATCTCTGATGTAATTAAAGAAATTTAAACAGCCCTACTAGCCACCAGACAGGAGTGCGCACTTGTTAGAGACACACAACCTCTTAACTTTAAGGGAGGTCAAATTCATAGCCCCTACTGGCTCCTCTAGTTCGATTGAAAGCATAATAGCATGTAGAATAGAGGATATTTAACTGTCTAATGAACATATGAAGATCTTGTAAGAAAAAGTATTCAATGATATCAATAAGCTGTAGCTATGTCTGTACCTACTGGTCAACTTGTTAAGCTAAAAACAAGAATAGTGACTCATCTTTCAAGGGCATGCCTACGCACACACACACACACACACACACACACACACACACACACTCAATTTATTTGTTTGTCAATATTTGCGCTCACAAAAATTTTGAAAGTTGGCCCAAGGGCAGAGGGATTGAGCGCGTTGTGACGGGTCAGGCAGGGGAGATGATTGAAAACATTATCAGACTGTCCGTGTGCCTTAGAGCCAAAGCTTGCGCGCACACACACACACACACACACACCCACACACCCACACACACTTTCTCTCACATAACCTCTTTTTATCTCAGTCCTAGCTTTTCACACACACGTGTTCAAGTGTAAAAGGTCGATTTCCATTCAGGCCAAATATGTTATGTGTGATTATGAAAATAGCAGACAGAAAGGGAGACCGAAAAGAAAGAAAGAAAGAAAGAAAGGCATAACAAAAGACTAAGAGAAAAAAAGAGGATAAAATTCAAGGGAAAAATAATCAAAGAAGAAAAAGAACAAAATAAAAGAGAGGAAGAAAAAGAAAGAAATAAAGAAAAAAGGCGAGAAAATAAAAGAAAGAACGAGGGAAAAAAAGATGGAAAGAAAGATAAACAGAATCAGCCTATTTCTGCTGCTTGTCTTGAGCGTCATGCTACGGTAAGCGTGTACAACATACACTCCCGTGACACCACTTGTGTAAAAAAAACAAAAAACAAGGAAGAAATGTTCCTGTTTGCCCATTGTGCCGTGCCCGTTCTGATATAAAACAAGTTTCAGTGAGTACATTTTAGCTAAATGCAGGTTTCTAAAAATGGCAAATCATTTCGTAAAGCTTGTGTTTGATCAATCAGTGACATTCAGTATGGTGAGTTCCGCCCCTATACTTCCTGGTCTGCAGAAAAGTATCTGCTCTGGTAGATACTGAAATCATCCCTGGTTCCTCTGGTGAAAAGGCACCTGAAGTATGAGTTCCTAAAACAGTTCCTGGGTTCCTGAAAAGGTTCCTGTGGTGGAAACAAGCTGACCGTTATTGTTCAGCTGTTACTGTTAACTGCTCATGTATCTGCTTGGATTGGATTCTTCCTCACTTCTAATTTGATTTGGATAAAAGCGTCTGCAAATGAATAAATGTAAACGTAAGGACGTGTGTATATGTGTAGAACTGATGAACATTTATGTATACAATGTGTATATATATGAGTGAATATGTATCTACTATGTACCCCTCTCTCTCTCTCTGTGTGTCCCTCTATCGTTAGCTTCTGAGAGAAATAAACAGGACGAGTGGAGTTGTGCGTTTCCGGAGGCAGGCTGAGCCCAAACCTTACATCGCCGCCTTCTTTAAAGAGCTGCCTACTGAGTTCACCCTCGGAGACAGCAAGATGTACGGAGACTTCGAGAACAAGCAGCTGCTCAACGGTTATGAATACATCTTCTTTGTTCTCGCCGTGCTGGAGATCTCTGAAAATGTAAGTTTTTGATAACCACCCCCAGCTTCATCCCTTCAATCTTCAATCCCTTTTTTCCAGCCTGCACAGGAAATTGACTGATAAACTCCTTCGTCATGTGTTTGCTCTCCGTTTTGGGTGGGGGGGGGTGTTTCGGCTTCTGGCTCAGCTAAATCAGAGAATTTGGTTTTGCGTGTGTTAAGATTCGCATGTTTGAGTCAGATGAGAGAATCCGCAGTGAGGCGGCATCCCTGAGGCAGAGTGTGTGTGTGTGTGTGTGTGTGTGTGTGTGCGATAGCTCACAACTGCCATACCAGCTCCCATCCTCTCTCTCTCTCTCTCTCTCTCTCTTTGTGAATTGGAGTTGGCTGGCAGGCAGTGGACGCCCCAGAGGACTGTCAGTCTCAGGAATTCCTAGATAACTGCCTTCTCTTTAATAGCACCCGATCCACAGGACGCCTTATCTACACCACTGCAGTATGTGTGAGAGAATGAGCGAGAAAGAGAGAGAGAGAGAAAAAGAGGATGAACTCTCTCAAACCCGTAGAATTTGTATTTGATGAGCAGTATTTTTAATTCAGTCTCTAACTGGCTTTGCTGGTGCTGCAGTTAGTAAAGGATGATAAAGGAAAGAGAATGAGGGAGAGGGAGAAAGAAATAGAGCGATACCCTTGTTCACTCTTTTATTTTTGACGCACATCTCCTAATTTTGTGTTCTAATTACAGAATAATGTTATTAAGTCATTTAACTCACCCACAATGAGGTGGACTGTGTGTGTGTGTGTGTGTCTATGAACCAATGTTTTACTCATGTTTTATGAGATGTAAAGTGCTTGAATTGTCCTGATGTTTCTATTTAGCTGCTTGTGGCGAACCGTGAGCCGAGGCATTGAGAAAGATGGCTAAATTGACCCCTAATCGTGTGCATTATGGAAACTAGCGTTCCACTAATGCAAATAACTGAGCACTTAGCACGGCATTGAAATCTGCTTGGGTCTGATTTAGCATTAATCAAACACGCTAAAATTATGTAGGGGCTTTTATGTGTCTCATTCACAAATGTGAAGTGATATAACACATGCTTACTACAGATCATATGCAATAGTTTGTCGAAAAAAGTACAATTCTAAAAGTTGATTCTAGATGCCATTGCGTAGTGAAATTGAGTGTGGGAAAGGCCACTATATACCTAAAAAGAATAATAATTGGGTTGTTTATAGATTTTAGCCAAAATGTAAACTTCCATTTTGACTTTCCAGATGATTCAGGATGAGTTGTAACTCATCACTGTGTGTGTCTGTTGTCCTGTAGACCATGTACGCTACAAGTCCATACTCTGACCCGGTGGTGTCGGCCGATTTTGACCCCCAGCCCATCATCGATGAAGAGGAGGGCCTCATCTGGGTTGTGGGTCCTGTCCTCGCTGTAGTCTTCATCATCTGTATAGTCATCGCTATCCTGTTGTTCAAGAGGTGAGCACCAACCAGAGATTCAGGGGTGTGTAGTAGGAAATGCCAGAATCACACACATACACATATGCAATGGCCAGTGTAAAATTTACTGTTAGGGCCTGTCAAACACACAGCAACATTTACCATTAAACACCAACATTTTTCAAAAAATACCCACATTTACCATTAAACATCAAGGTTCTCCAACAAACACCAACATTTACCATTAAACACCAACATTATACAACAAATACCAACATTCTCCATCAGTGACATTTTCCATTATATAACAATATTCAGCATTAAACCCCAATATTCACCATCAATCACCAACATTCTTCAACATTCATAATTAAACCCCATTATTCACCATCAAGCACCAACATTCTCCAATATTCATAATTAAACCCCAATATTCTCCATCAAGCACCAACATGCATAAT
>JAOUQW010000031.1:2686204-2706904 GCA_028565825.1 Olivaichthys viedmensis | reverse complement strand
TCTCCGTTGACCTCTCTCATCAACAAGATCCGCAGAACTGCCGCTCACTGGATGTTTTTTCTTTATTGTACCATTCTCAGTAAACTAGAGACTATTGTGCATGAAAATCCCAGGAGATCAGCAGTTTTACAAATACTCAAAACAGCACGTCTGGCACCAACAATCACTGAGATCAAATTTTTACCCCATTCTGATGGTTGATGTGGACATTACCTGAAGCTGCTGGCCATATCTGCATGATTTTATGCATTGCGCTGCTGCCATACGATTGGCATGAGAAGGTGTACATGTTCCTAATAAAGTGTTCAGTGAGTGTGTATATATATAGACCGTCAATTTCAATTGCTCTTACCCACATCCAATTATTCACACATCCACTTATATACACACACAGACACTCATTCTATTACCACTCACTCGCTCATTCAATCAACTCACTTGCCATTTTAACGGCAGCAATCAGGAGATTAACGGAACTCAAAAGGAGCACTGATTGTGTGACCTCAACAATCTGCATAGAAATGTAAAACTGAATCTGAACTGTTAATTAAATTCCAGTGCAAAGCCTGCTAAACTAAGCCAGCACCCGATCTTTCTCCACAGGCATTCCGGGGAGCGACTACATCAACGCCAACTACATTGACGGCTACAGGAAGCAGAACGCCTACATCGCCACGCAGGGCTCGCTGCCCGAGACGTTCGGCGAGTTCTGGAGGATGATCTGGGAGCAGCGCAGTGCCAACATCGTCATGATGACTAAGCTGGAGGAGCGCTCCAGGGTAAGACAGGATAACACGGAAATTTTGGGGAAATAAAATTTAATGGGAGTCAGAAAAACAGTCTGTTCATGACAGGTTTAACACATTCGGCCATGTTTAGTCCACCATGTGGAGAAAGTAGGTTTCTAGCCTATGTTCCTGTCATAGGATTCTCTTCTAGGTCAATGGCTCACATGCTATAAGCCATCCAAACTGATATAACTGCTTTAAATCTGTCTCCTTCCTTTAGTCTGAGTTCTTGTGCTCTCACACATAATTTTTCTTTTCTGTCATTTTGTCCCGATCTTTCTATGTCATTTTGTTGCTTTTTTGTCTTTAGATGCCTTCATATTTCTTCTCCAAGGCAAGAGACTTCGCATCATGTTTCCACAAGCTGGCATTTTTTCATTGATTCACTAACACATTTTTTTATTTCACTATTTTGATCCCGTGCTTTGATTTGCCAGCATTGTCACTGTAGCATAAGCTAGGAGCTTGCTACGTAGAGAATGCTAAGTAGGCTCTCTTATGTGTGCTGCTCTCAAGCTGAAGGAGGCTTGTGGAACTGTTTTTCTTACAAAATCTCCTTGTTAACTCTCTGCTGTCTAGACCCTGTGCTTCTAGAATGCTCACTGTGATTCTACAATTGAATACGTGATTGTCGGAACTTACTGTTATTGAAACTCAAAATTGACGTTTCTCAATATGGACGCCTGAAAACCCATGAAAGTTTGTTTAGCTGTTAAGTGTAATTTCAGTGTCATCTTAGTCTTTTCATAGTAATTTACCACCACATCTGAGGGAAATGTTGATATTCCTGACATATTGTCTTGTTTTCACCGTCACCGTGCCATTACATTGTCCACATAAACGACTATACAACTCTGTGCTAGCTAGCTAAATCTATAGCCTCAGTCATTATCTGTCTTATGACTGTCATCTATATTTCTCACATTAACCACTTCCGATGTCGAAAGCACAAATTCATGAGTTCCAAGAGTTTAATGTTGTTGAATTTCACAATGAATGAACTGACCGTTTAACTGACTGAACTCTAAAACTACAAAGCTCTGTCCTTTCCTAATGAAAGGTGTCAAAAACGGCACGCCTTCTTGCACTCGGCTTTATTTACAACATGTAAGAATTTACTGGCGCTTATAAATGTGCTGTTAGTCTTCTCTATAATCAATATGGGCCTTTTCTTTTATTACCACAGTTTAGTTTGCATGAGACACGTGCTCACCACTCCATGAAGATGCTAGCATGCACTCCTAGCGCCTCTGTCTCTCGTCTTGGCGAGGCAACAAGCATACTGTAATGGAACAATGTTTTATTGGGCACTTGCTGGGCAACAACAGTATGTAATCATAATAAAGCCTGGGCCATAATGTGATTGGAAAAAAGGTGCAGTTAAGTTTGTAATTATAGTCTGTCAGGCTAAGAAAAAGCGCTGTCTGCTTTAGTGCTTCTGCCAATTCCAGCCCTATTGCAAAATAAGGAGTCAGCAGAAAGAGGACTGAATCGTCTGATGTCAGTAGTGTCCTTTTGTTCAATGCTTCCTTTAAAATTGTCATCCCGTGCCAAATGGTGAAGTCCTCACTACACAATTACTTTTACACAGAGATCTGTAACATTGTTTTATTTGAATTCTGAGGTAATCCTGTGTGATTGTAGCATAGTTTTATCTAAACCCTGACTTTGCAACAGTTTTAGTCGAAGTCTGAGGTAATCCTGTGTTTTTGTAATGTAGCTTTGACCAAACTTCATATTTGCAACATAGCTTTAATATAATTCTGAGGTAATAATGTGTGTTTGTAGCATAGCATTAGCTGACCTGTAGTTGCACTATAGCTTAGCCAAACTCCAGGGTAACCTTAAGTGTTTGTGGCACAGTTTTGGCTCACACCTTGTTTTTGTAGCATAGATTTAACCGAACTCTGAGGTAACTGTGTGTATTTGTATAGTGGTTTTGACCAAACCATGTTTGCAATATAGTTCAACTGTTACAGCAGCCAGGCACACTCAACACAGTACAGTGTAAACGAACTATACAGGACAATAAAGAAAAAGTCAAAACAGAATTTACGAATGTAGCGTAGTACTTTTGACTGAACTCCATGGTAGTCGTGTGTTATTGTAGCTTTGGCTTTAAGATTTAAGTCAACTCTTGAGTTGATTGTGTGTTTACAGGTAAAGTGTGACCAGTATTGGCCCAACAGGGGATCAGAAACGTACGGCCTGATCCAGGTGACGCTGCTAGACACGGTGGAGCTGGCCACCTACTGCGTCAGGACGTTCGCACTTTATAAAGTAAGTCAATGTGATGTAGTAAAACAGAGGAAAAAGGAAAAACCTTTTCTTGAAACAGTAAACTAATGAAAAGCAAAATTAATTATGTTTAAAGGTGGTCAAACACTGATCAAACACCAACATTCACCATCAAACACCAACATTCTCCATCAAACACCAACGTTCACCATCAAACACCAACATTTCAACACATCAGCATTCTCCACCACACACACTAATATTAACCAACAAAAACCAACATTCACCATCAAACACCAACATTCTCCATCAAACACCAACATTCTCCATCAAACACCAACATTCACCATCAAACACAAACATTTCCCAACACACCCTAACATTCATCAACATACAGAATTATTATAATGGTGTCCAAACTGGCAGACCAAATAAATCAACGTGAATGGGAAAGATCATAATTGAAAAATCTTCTGTGGTAAATCTAAACTCTCTTTTCTCCTCGAGCTTACACAGAGTGTTGTGATTTGGTGTGTGCCTGTTTGTGTGTGTTTACTGCAGAGTGGCTGCAGTGAGAAGAGGGAGGTGAGACAATTCCAGTTCACAGCCTGGCCTGACCATGGCGTTCCCGAACACCCCACGCCGTTCCTGGCCTTCCTGCGCAGGGTTAAAGCCTGTAACCCACCAGACGCTGGACCCATGGTGGTGCACTGCAGGTACAACCACACACACACATTATATATTCAATAGGTAATGACTGGTTTCACCTCTGACAGCTTCAGACGCACCGATGAAAGACTTTTGTCCGAAACGTCCATTTTCTCTCTTATTGACTAGTATCGACTAGTCCACTTGTGCACACCGTTGCTTACATTGACCAATTTTAATGATGAACAAACGCCGAATTGAACACCTCATCAAACCTCAGCTAATCACGCCTTCAGGAGCATCTGAGTGGGAGAGTCAGGTGTGTGTGATTAGTCTTTAATCACTTGAAAAAAAAAAAAAGTCATGTATATCTCTACACAGTCAGTGTTTTTTTTCCACAGCAGGTTGCAAACCAGTAGCCATTAGCTGTGTCACTGCATCTGGTGAACCTCCATCACTCTCTTCATCCCATTTTTGTCTGTCCATCTGTCTCACCTCCATTCATCTCTCCTCTCTCCATGCCTCTCTTTTTCTGTCTATTTTTTTACCCTATCACCCCTTTCGTGATCCTTTCTCCATCTGTCTTTCCCTGTCAATCTGTCTCCATCACCGTTTTTCAGCTATTTTTCTCTTTATTGCTTTACCTCGCTTCCCCTCTTCATTTATCTCACTTATTCATCTCATCTCTCTCTTATAATCCCATCTCCCTCTGTGTTCCTGTGTCCACTCCCTCTCTCCATCCATTTCTGTCATCATCCTTCGAGATATGTTGAGATAGCAAACACTGATTCACCACTGATCATACAGATACCAGTGTAGACTAACTCACACCCCAAAAAACAGAAAGATAGAGAGAGAGAGTGAAAGAGAGAGAGAGTAGAATGGGTGGCACAAACTTGCATCAGAAAAATGACAAAAAGAAGACTGGATTAGCCAGGAATTAAAAGCAGAAGTTAATTAGTGCTCCCAGCAGACCCTCTTTCAATTGAAAACCCCTTTCACCCTCTCTCTCCCTCCTACTCGCTGAATGCAGGAATTAATGTCATTGCTTAGACAGGGACTTTTAATTCCTCTGGCCTGTATCAGATAAAGACAGCTCAAGCTGCAAGTTTTAAGTCCTTTAGAGAACATCGCCCGACATCTCCGACTCCTTTCAGCTGACCGTTTTCAGGGGTAGAAGGGATAAAACGAGCGCTTTATTTCTTTCCCTCAGTCCGTCCATCAGAAAGTTTTGGAGGGTGTTTTTCGAGGCGACGCAGCGGGTCATGTGCGCGGCGGAGATTATGAGGCCGTTTATCCAAGCGCATTTGCAAGTCTAAACAAAAGGAAGAGATTGTTAGGCTTGGTGGTAATTAACCAGCAGTCCTCCCCCGCAGCAACTGGTGTAATTAGCTGGACAGAAAGAGTGTGTGTGTGTTTATACACATAAGTGAACCCACTGGAAGAGAATTTTCCAGTGAAAAGATTTACTCAAAATCGCAGCCATTCCAATGACATATTTAGCGTGGGCAACGACTGCTGTGTGTGTGTTTACATGTTTACACACATTCCTCTCTAAACTCTTATTTTCCAAACATTTCTCTCCAGTTCAGATGCATCTGATTACCCATAATCCCCTGTACTAGCAAAATCAAACTTAACAAAACACAAATGGGAAGCATGTTGGGTTTTTTTTTTCGCCAAAACATTCCACGTCCCAGAAACTAGAAATCGGAACTCCTTAGTGTTCACACTAGTACAACAGCCTTTTTAAGAAACGCCCCAAATGCTAGAACACATAGAATCCATTCTAACAAAAGTTTTCAAAGGGCGGCTAAGGGCTTCCCATAATGCATTGCGAGTGTACGTCAGTTGTAACACTGAGAACTGGCTGACAGCGGTAAGTTGGTTTACAATTGTAACAATCAAATAATTATGTAATGAAATAAACGTGAAGTTAGCTACATTATCTGTAACATATACTGTAGCTAGAGCCTATGTGTGTTTAGGGTCCCTGCTCTCTCCATGAGGCTTGTACAAAACTGCAAATTAGTCGGCTAGCATGCAGGCTATTAGCTATATACTAAATACTAAATACTGCTTTCCTAGAGACTTTTCTTTTGACACAGCTTCTATATAGACTTTCCCAAATGACATGTTCTTTTAACGTTTCTTAATGCCTGAGCACTTTTCTCTCAAACATTGGGATGTAGCCAGACACACACATTCTTAGTGAGAAATGAAATGCCTTTGATTGCTCTTAATTCAAAAAGAGGCATCAGATGTTTCCAAAAAGACTTTCAGTCAGTGGGCTTGATATTAAACCACAGCCATCATTTTAACAGGAGGTTTTAACAGGATGCGTAAGGCTGCATGATTCCAGACGTGGAGTAAAGCCAAAGCTTCCTCACGACTCCAGCATGTGAAATCAGACATGCTTTAAAAACGCATCAATCTTACAGCCTCTCTCTCACTCTCTCTCTCTCTCTCTCTCTCTCAGAGCTGAGGTAAAAGCACATGTGGGAGAGCAGTAAATCCGGGAACGTATTTCCCCGCTCAGCTATAAAGAGGGAAGTCACGACAGCGCGTTTCCCGCCATTGCCCCGGACTTGCGGGTTGTCGTGGCGACGGCTGCTCGGAGACGTGTGTAGCCAGGCGTTATGGCAGCAAATGGGAAAGCCCATCCAGTGGCATGATTGGATGTTTCAGGGGTCAATGGTTTCTGAAAGAGAGAGAGAGAGAGAGAGAGAGGCAGAGAAGGTGAAAGAGAAATAGGGAAAAAATAGAGCCCTCTGGGGTGTACATAACTTAGTTTGTACACAGTGTACCGTCACGCGCTGTGTGTGCAGGAGTGTGTGTGTGCGGGTGTGTGTTTGTGCTGCAATCTATTCATGCTGCGCTGTCTAAATGAGTCTCGCTCAGGTTAATGAAGTGAACCTGGAGCCTCTGTAGTGAAGACACAGACAGTGGACGCGGACGAGGCGCTTCTTAGCCTTTTTATTCTTTAATAACATCTCTGACTCCAGGGGTGAAGGAATTTGGTCTCTCCATTTTCTCGTCTCAGGTTTCGAGTGGGCCAGGGACAAAGGGACAAAAAGAGAAAGGGAAAGTTGGAAACTGCAAAAGCTGGGAGAGCTTTAGTGCATTACTGACCACTTGGGTCTCGCTGCCCTTTCTCTCGCAGAAGTGTGTGTTGAGGTGCTTTGGACTGATGGATGGATTGAATCCATCTGCAGAAGAGAGAAAAGAGAAAACGCATCCTGCTGCGTCCCATTTATTTTATTTTTTTTAATCCCCTAGTGCCCCTTGAACTCTGAAACCTAACGTGTGATTCATTGTCCAAATATCTGGACAAATCCCTCGCCGTTTCTCCAAACTTCTCACTCAACGAGAGGGACAGGACCAGCTGCTCATTAATGGAACGTGGTCCAAATGAGGACATGAGATCAGGCATGTAGCATAAGACGAGCTTACGATTACAACCATATGGCTCTTGAATAGAGATATTGAGCAACATGTATCCCAGGACCCCTTATCGATGACGCGTAGAGGTGATTATTTTATTTATTTTTTAAGGACGTGGGACTGCCAGCGTTAACGCTCAAGGTGAAACCTGGCTCAGGACCGCAGTGCTGATCGGATCCAGGAAGTGACGGTGTAGGAAACTTGAAGCTTTTCTCGCTACTTCAGCAATCAATCCATGAAGTATGTTAACGTTTTAAAAGTCCTCGCCCCGGCTCTCCGGCACACTGTGGGTCGGAGCGGTAATGTGGAAATTTGCAGCACGGCAGCGTTTTTAATAATAAGCTCCGGCCCGGCTGCCATTTCCCCGCCATTATGCCTCATTAGCGGTGAGCGCTAGTGCTAATCGAACTACAGCTAATCGAACTCAGCTGCATTGCGAGGGGGAAAAAAAAAGTTTGCGAACGTCCCGGCCGCCCTCCCTCTTCAAAGTCACGGAGAAAAGAGAAGGAGCTTTTATAGCACATAGAGGTGGAGGAGATGCTGGGAGATAGAGGGTTGCTATAAAAGGTGAGCAAAGGAGAGGGAAAGTGAACGAGTGGCAAACAGACAGGTGGAGGTGGAAAGCAATTGTGGAGTGCTCAGTGAATGTGCGGTACGTTTGCTGCACTGCAGTATCTTCCTCCATCTCTT
Organism: Olivaichthys viedmensis; assembly: GCA_028565825.1. Classification (NCBI taxonomy): domain Eukaryota; kingdom Metazoa; phylum Chordata; class Actinopteri; order Siluriformes; family Diplomystidae; genus Olivaichthys; species Olivaichthys viedmensis. The sequence continues at coordinate 2,699,096 of JAOUQW010000031.1, read as the reverse complement.
GATTACTGTGTGCACTGGGCCAAACCTGGCGTAACACACCTCCCTCTTTCTCTCTCTTTCAGAGCTGAGGTAAGGCCTCTCGCTCGCTCTCTGGCACAACCAGCTCCCCTCCCCATCTTCCAGCAGCAGATGAACGAGTTTGCTCATCTCCTGGCTAGCAATCACACTCTGATTATAATGCGCGTGCTGGCACCGTTTAGACACATAATGATTTGTACACGCACCCCCTGAGGTGTGCACCTGGTAAAAGCCCCTGTTAGCAGCGTCCTACTGCGCTTGTGTGCTTTCCGAGATACATGCGTCCTGAAGAGGCAACTGGTTGTGTTCCCACAAACAGGGAATGATGCGATCCTTCCGTTTAGAACATGGAGAACAGGTGAACATGAAGCTCTACGTGTACTGACTGAGTGTGTTGAAGCTTTCAGCCTTTCACATTGCAAATTGGCTATGCTAGATTGGTCATTTTAGGCTTAGCCTCATTTTTTAAATTTGTTTTATGGTACGTGTGCTTTTCCAGAAGGTACGGAAAGGTTATGGGATATGACACTACCATCAGCCTGGCGCTAAAATAACTAAAATCCCTTAGCCGAGCTAGCAGAAAATTTGCATTAATGCAGCAACAGTGATCGGACAAAGACAAGCTCCTTATAAAGTGTAAATTACAAGGTCTCAGATTTAAACATTGCAATATAATGCTATAATCTTCATATGTACTGTATGTACTTACAGACAAACATTACGGCAACACTAACAGGACAAACACTAAGCTAGACTACACAAATAGGAGCTCTGAAGTGCCATTTAAAAAAGTTAAAGTAAAAAGTACTTTAATGCCACTTGCACAACAACAAATCAACATATATATTGATTTTTTCATAGAATTTATACCCCTGAGCAACTTGAAACTAAAAGCTTTTCTCGCTAGTTTAACAAGCTAAGATATGACACATCAGTTAAGCTGTTTGATGGTTTCTCCAAAAGAGCCCATTGCTTATTTTAAGAAGGTTAACTGCGTTGACCTTTCCCCCCTGCACAGCGCCGGCGTGGGCCGAACCGGCTGCTTCATCGTGATAGATGCCATGTTGGAGCGGATCAAGCATGAGAAGACGGTGGACATTTACGGTCATGTGACGCTGATGCGCTCCCAGAGGAACTACATGGTGCAGACAGAGGATCAGTACGTGTTCATCCATGACGCCCTGCTGGAGGCCGTGACCTGTGGCAACACGGAGGTCCCAGCCCGCAACCTTTACGCCTACATCCAGAAACTCACCCACATCGAGACGGGAGAGAACGTCACGGGCATGGAGCTGGAGTTCAAGGTATGTCAGTGCCTAGCATGCTAACTGCCGAAAATATTAATGAAAATAGATGACATTGTCAAAAGTTGATGAATAAATTCGAACGCGATTGTGTAATGCAATGCGACTAGTCTTGCATAAAAAGCTGATCGTCTTGTAGAGCGGTACAACCAAAATCTTGTATTTAGGTAGGCTTGTGAAGGAGGCGTTACCGTATGGAAAGAATTTAACTAACATTAGCTGACATGTTACCAAAAAATGTATCTTAATTAATTCATTTCTTTAGATGCGGTTTCTTTGGTTTAGAAAAACTAGTTCGTAGTTTAGTTTGTAAAGCTCCGAATGGCGACTGTAGTCATTTTATTAAAAAAAAAAAATAAGACAAACTGAAGGTTGTTGACTGAAATAATACTTAGTAGTTAGTTTTGGGCAAGCTACTCCAGTAAGCTAAAGTTAGCTAGCTATGCTACAAGTAGCATGACTACATTAAAGCAAGAGTTTACCGACGCTACTGCACTACTTGGTCAATAAAATAGTTTAACAAGTTACTTTATTTAAAAAGTAGTGATGCTCCTATAAAATTACACTAGCTAGCTAATGGCTTTGCTAGCGGTGCTACTGTGAGACGCAGTAAACACTGACAGTTGTACCAATGAAAAAATGGTCCTGTTAGAATCTGGCAACAACTTTTGACAGCATCAACTAATTCTTATTCCAAGGATTTTTACACTATTTTATTATTAGCCATGTTAGCATTTGTGGCTGAACTGTGGTATGCTAGGAGCGACCTCCAAGCAGACTGCCATGAGTGTGTCCAGTTCAACGTTCTGATTTTCATACAATACACAGGTGTGTGTGGAAATGCTTAAAGTTTTTCCTGTCTAGTTCTGCTAGCATGATATAATTTCATACAGCTGGAGTTTCCAATTCCAGGGCTGCAGTCCAGATTGAACTAAATCAAATTATTTGAATCAGGTGTTTGGGGGAACACTTGGGAAGCCTGAGGATTTTTTTTAAATTAGCGTTAGCCATAGGAGGCTGTTTAAATGGTGCGTTTCCACAGATTTAGCTATTTGCATTGGCAAGATGGATAAAGAAAAATGAACAGGAACAGGCTTATGCTTTAAGGAAATGTTTTTGGCTTAATAAAAGCAGATTAATTCTCTTCGTATGGGACTCCTTCACAAAAGTTGAGACTCCGAATGAAATCTACCACTAAAATAAGTTTGCCAGGTGAACAATTAACTAAAAAATGCCCTCAGTTAGAGTTTCTGTGATTATATGTTAACATGATGAAATTGCTTTTCTTTATTATATTTTCAATGACTTAAAATACTTTTCTGAGCATGTCACAGATATGACCAGTACTTCTAGCATTCTAATAAACCGCATGTTTATATACAGATTGACGTAGCGCAATTACATGGAGCTTGTAAACAACCAATGACATTGCACTCAGAGTAAAATTGCACAGCAACAAGCTGATTGGATGTTAGCAAATGATGCCGTTATTTCACTTATTTTTAACCGGTTGTTTGATCTTGACTTCTGTCTTTTTAGCAAAGATACTACTTTGTTACTACTTTTTGGATGGTGCGCTGTTTATTCCTTAACTAAACCTTTAAAAAGCTAAATATGATGATACCTATTGTGTATCGTGAAAAACCTTTTCAAGTATGGGAATATTATCATTTTTGTCATATCGCCCAACCCTAGTCTTAGTGACCTCCTGGTACAAGTAACAAAATGAAGACGCAAAACATCATCAATACAATGCTTATAACCTTCTCGTTCAGTTTGTAAAACTGAAACTCATGGGAAATTGCTTACTCTCTCAGCTCTCTTCAAGTGGCACGAACACTTGATCAAGGCAACTTTTGATTGAAGACGAAAATTGCAGAAACAAGCCGCCCAAAACCGACGCGATCAATTCACGTCACATATTAACAGAAAGCCCACTGCAACCGCCGCCTTCAGCTTCTTGGAATCACTCTGGCGGGGGAAAAATAAAAATCTCGTTTGGCCCCAGAAAGCGTTGTTTTGTCTCGTGTCATTTGACTCGGCTACATTTTACAGCGACTGCACTGCAGTTCCTCAAACAACAGGAGAAAACAACAAAAATCTATTTGCTGGGAGTCAGGAGGTGATGGAGTATCCCAGGCCGTGTAAATCGCCCCAGTCCTGGAGTGCGAGGCGTTTCTGGGGCTTGGCTGCAATGATTTTACCCCCTCACCGAGCCACGCTGGGTTCTTTCCCACTTCACTTTACTGCTGCTGCACAGACAGTGTGGGGCCTGTGGTTTTCCTGAGTGCCCCTTAGCTGGTGCTTTAATGCAGCTATAACCCAAAGACCCCAAGACCCTCTCACGCAAGCCTGGGCAAGAACGCTAACTCGCTGTCTTTCATTCCCGCCGTCTCTTTTTCTTTCTCGCTTTCCCACACATTTCCTTTTCTCTCTTTCTTCCTCTCTCTCTGTCTGACACTATTGTTCTCACTCCTTCTCCTTGTCTCTCTATTTGTATCTCTTTCTCACACTATACCTCTTCCTCTTCTTCCTTTCTCTCTCTCTTTCTCTCTCATTCTGACCTTAAAACTGAACCTCTCCTTTCATTAAATCTTAAACGTCAAACACCAATAATTCCCTGACTGACAACATCAAAGCTAATATCGAATGAATAAATTAAAAGGCACACATTACACAACTCAATTTGTCGGTCTGCATTTCAGCCCACTGGTTTAGTTAACTGCATCTGACCTGATCTCTGCAGCATCAGGGGGAGCTTCAGCTGTCAGTCCTAGCACACCCTGATTAGCCGCGTGGGTTTCTCTCTCTCTCTCTCATTCCGTTAAGTTATGCAGTGTTTCCATCCACTGGGAGCCATTCAATTGTATTATTAACATCTCAGAGACGATCATAAATGGAGCAGCTGTAGTCCCTGGGCTTTGATAAACACACCATATGCAGTGGTAGTAGGAGAGTGTGTTTGTGTTTGAATAGATGGATGAATAGATGGATTGATGAATGGATGGATGAAAAGAGGGATTATTGAATGGATGGTTGAGTGGTGAATGAATGGATGGATGGATTTATGAATGAATGGTTGCATGAATAGATAGATGGATGAATGAATAGAATAGATGGATGGGTGGATGGATGGATGAATACATGGATTAATAGATGGGTGGATTAATAGATGTATAGGGGTATGGATAGATATTTGGGTGGATGAATAGGTGGTTGGAAGGATGTATAGATAGGTGGTTGGATGAACGGGTGGATGAACGGGTAGATGGATGGGTGGATTAACAGATGGGTGGATGAATAGATAGATGGTTGGATGAATGGGTGGATGAACAGATGCATGGATGGATGGGTAGATAAACAGATGGATGGATGGGTGGATAAACAGATGGATGGATGGGTGGATAAACAGATGGGTGGATGAACAGATGGATGGTTGGATGAATGGGTGGATGAACAGATGGATGGATGAACAGATGTACTTCTAGTATTTTAGTGCTACAGCAGTAAATGTTAAATAGGCAGCAAACATTAAGAGTGAATTAAGGAGAATTCTAAATAATCATTTAAGAAAAAAAAAAAGACTCTAGCCGACCCTAAACACACTGTTGTCTACTCTTTTTTTCCATCTGTAGCGTTTGGCCAACACAAAGGCCCACACGTCACGCTTCATCAGTGCCAACCTACCCTGCAACAAGTTCAAGAACCGCCTGGTCAACATCATGCCATACGAGTCAACACGAGTGTGTCTGCAGCCCATCAGAGGGGTCGAGGGATCCGATTACATCAACGCCAGCTTCATCGACGGGTACCGGTGGGTATCACACACTCTCTCCAATGAAAAAACAGTTAGTGAATTAAGACTTTCTCCCCCCATTTGAGGTTCTTCATTGGTTCTATTGAATGATGGGACCTTCTACAACTACATTATTCAATGACTTGGATGACTGAAATCCTGTATAACCATGAATAATATTCTTGATTATTAATGATTCCGCTAAGGCCCCTTTGTTAGTCTGCACCCACACAGACATCCTGCCATGCATAATGGCCATAATTCACTGACATCCTTTGCATTTTCTTTTTTTTCCACCATGCAGGCAGCAGAAGGCGTACATCGCCACGCAGGGCCCTCTGGCCGAGACCACCGAAGATTTCTGGAGGATGCTATGGGAGCACAACTCCACCATCGTGGTGATGCTTACTAAACTCCGAGAGATGGGCAGGGTAAGAGAGAGAAAAGTCTGACATCTGCTTAATTATTCAGTTAGAAAATTTCCACCCACCTGGAAAAAACAGTGCAAGGCAGATTACACCGCGGCTTAATGAATAGATGAAGAGCGGAAAGAGTCCCACACACTCACTTTTTATGTCCTGCTGTTGCATTTTTTACACTGTAAGGCAGGTCCATTACCAAAAGCCTGTAATAACTGAGAAATTGCAAGCCTGCACTCCCACTCTTTATGACTGTAATCATCTGCTCGAATCTGTATGCTTGTAATATTTATTTATCTCTTTACTGGATAGAGATTGCTAATGTTCTAGTAAGATTCTACATATGAGTGGTTTCATGTCTATTTCTTATTTATTTATTTATTTTTTACCCCATTTTTCTCCCAATTTAGTCGTTGCCAATTCCCACCCGCTAGCTAGCTAGTTCTCTCCGATCGCACGACAGCTACCAACCCTTGGAGGGCGGGACTAACACGTGTTTCCTGAAGACACATGAAGCCTACCGCCACATTTTTTCGAACTGCTATTCATGCAATGTCACAGGGCAGTCCCGCGCGCTCGGAGGAAAGCGCCAACTGCCCTTTTCCGTATGCATGAGCTCACAGACGCCCACGATTGGCTGGTGTCGCTTTGATCGACAGGAGAGAAAGTGTATTGCCATCCCTACCACCCAGAGAGCAGGACCAATTATGATTATAATTGATTGATTATTTAATTGATCAGACAGAGTCATACGAGTGAAGACGTTTCCCAGGACAGGCTTTAACAGAATTAAATGCATAGCTCAGAAAGTTTATTAAAGTCATTATTTCTCTGTGTGTGTTTTTTAGGAAAAATGCCATCAGTACTGGCCGGCGGAACGCTCTGCTCGGTATCAGTACTTCGTGGTGGACCCCATGGCCGAGTACAATATGCCTCAGTACATCCTACGAGAGTTTAAAGTCACCGATGCCAGGGTAAGATTTTCACCTGACGCAGATTGGGAAAACATTGGGTAAAAAATCCATAAATCCATAAAGACATGAAAAAACTCCCCCAAACACATTGAGGGGAGAAAAAAATGGAAGGGGAAATTCAAGGAGGAAACCTAGCCAGGTAGGTTGGCCTTGCAAAAGGTGACAAATGCAGGAAAGAACCACCAGAAGAGCAATTCTAGATCTCATCAATCTAAAATAATGGATATGCACTACACAACAGAGGCAGGAGGAAAGACCTTGAACCACAATGTGTCCAAAGGAATTGTCTACAAGTCCGTGGCAGACTGTTGATCATGAGTAACAGTGCATCAATGCAGGCTTTTAGATACGAGATACGAGGATGAGAGTTCCTGCAGTCCTTGAGCACACACTGTACAAGTCCATGTTATGGTCTAGAGGGGCAACAAGACAGGCGTTCGAAAATGCTTGATAAAATGTAATGTAGAGACGTCCACTAAACCTGTTCTGAGCCTTCAACCGGCATCTGGTGCTACACTGTCACGATGAATGCAATAAAAGTTTCCGGAGATTTCCACATGTACTGCTTTGAGAACAGGTAAACTTTTCTGACAGGTTGTCATGGTGTGCACTGGAGTAAATAATTACAGGAATTGTAACACGGCAGCACAGAAACAAAGGCAGTGGCTTCTAATTCCGTCAAACGGCACGTGCTTCTCCGTTTGTAGTTCAGCTTTATGGCAGGACCCTAACAGCGCTGAATTCTATATAGAGGCTTTACGGTATCGCTGAAGCAACTCACACCTCCAGAGCTTTGCTCAAGAACACGGCACATCAAAGGAGCCGGTCTTTACGCCGCCGCATGTTAATACGATCAGGTGAACGGTGCCGCATATCTTTTGTTGGCTTCGAGCCTCTTGAGGATTTGGACTCCTCTGCATTTGCGTAACTCCCTGATATGTTTCGAAGAATACTAGGAGCATCAGGGTGCCATTACTGAGAAACGGAGATACCGGTGTGTGTCAGAGTCTCAAGACTGAAGTGTGCGGCTGTCAGAACAAACAATCCACAGGTTTCGGAGTGTGATCTGTGCTTTCAGGAAATATTGCACAGCATCGTGACAAAATCGTTTTTGGAGTGTTCACCATTAGTTGGTGGCTCTCGGTCCCAGATTTGTAGACTCCTTGAAGTGCACTTTTTTTGTGCTTTAGGTCATCAGCTCATTGTCAAGCCCTTCAAGAGCTGAACAATTCAGAGGCATATTTACGAATAATAATAATAATCACACCATCAAAAGGCTGTTTTGGTGTTCAAAGCTGACCGGCATAATTATTAATTAATACTAAGCAGGCGCAAGGGGATTTTACCGCCTATAATAAAATCAAAGGGGCATCGCTACTGTTTTGCATATGCATTTATGAGCGTTTTTGTTCTAAATGCGTTTATGTAATGAATATCATCTGCCAGGTTACATTATTATACATTTATTGGAAGAATTTAATTACAGTTTGGAGCCCCAAACCAAAAGGAGCTCCAAATTCACTTTCTGTCCTCAGGTTATTTTCAGCTTACTGTGATCTCAGTGTCTGGAATGTCCGTCCGCTTTCTTTCTTGCACTGTCTGTAGTGCTGAGGTCAGAACCACATGCAGTTCTCAAACGACCATATGACCATGTGCGCTCAGTGAAATTAAACATGGACATGTCAGCATTGGAGAGTTTCCAAATGTACTCTAATGTTCCAAATGTGCAATAGAGGCAACTCTCATCCAGGTAATCCCACCAGCCGAAAGGAAAAGCACAGGCACGCCCTAAAATGTTCAGGTTGTGAGCATTTCATGCCGCTTGCTTGCTGACAGGAAGACATAACCAAAACCAGGGTTCTGCATTGTGCCTCTATTTGTTCATTAGGCAAAATGTTTGTTTGCATGAACGTTCTTAGTAGAGCACCTGCTAAATGGACTGCCTTGACCCTAAATGGTTGTTAAATAGTTTGTAATTGGTGCTTCTTTTACTAAATATGGCCTTAGTAAGTGTTAATTTAAGTGGTCTGGTGTCGTGTTGCAGGACGGTCAGTCCCGGACAGTGCGGCAGTTTCAGTTCACCGACTGGCCTGAGCAGGGCGTGCCCAAATCAGGAGAGGGCTTCATCGACTTCATCGGCCAAGTGCACAAAACAAAAGAGCAGTTCGGCCAGGACGGACCAATCTCAGTGCACTGCAGGTACACACGGCACAACCTGCACATTTTCCCTATTACTTCAGTTTGAATGGAACCGGATCATAAATGATCATTGATAAAAAGGTCTAAACGTGTTTGTTTGTTTCACACGACCAAAGAAAGAAGATTTCATTCAAAATCTATTAGATAAAGCATTCTTTATTCGGCAGTGAAGGGTTTCAGCAATGTTTCTCTCTTCCTCTCACTAGTGCGGGTGTTGGGAGGACGGGAGTCTTCATCACTCTCAGTATTGTTCTGGAGAGGATGAGGTATGAGGGAGTAGTGGACATCTTCCAGACAGTCAAGATGCTGAGGACACAGAGACCAGCCATGGTACAGACAGAGGTACGGACACACATACACACACACGGCCAGTCTTTTCAGGGGTGTTATACAATGTACCAATAAATGTAATGATAAATATAATGATAAATGAAAAATACATAAATTAATTAATAAATAAAGGTTTTAATGAAGAAACCTGCACGTGCAATAGACTATGTTAGAAAAATGCAAAATATTACATAATTATATATATATATATTACAATAAGACATAAATACAAAAGTTAAATGAATTACATACATATTAATAAAATATTAATAATTTTTTTTATTATATTTGATATATTGGTTGACATATTTTATTTATTTATTTTTCTATTTATAGTATGACAAATAAATAGTCATATGTGCAATGTGCTAGGTTAGAAAATTCACAAATATCAAATACAATGAAATGAATACCTATAACATATTTAGTATTTTAATTAAGATTGATATATAATAATGTAATGTAAATTATACAGTATTATGATTTTCCAAACAGGGAAGTCCATATACAAATACAAAAAAAAAGGTAATGAAGTAATAAAAACAATAAAAGTGCTGCAGGAAGGAGGTTGTGCAGCTCGTGTTCAGTAACATAAATGTTACTGTTTGAATGTAATATATGATGGCGCAACAATTTGATAAAATGAACTGAATGGTGTGTGAACAGAACATTCTGGTATATTAGAATTCTAAAAATGGATATGTCTCAGCTTCAGGTATTCTTAAACAATAAGCATCAAGTGAGCAAATGTTTTTTTGTTAAATGATGAAATACTAGGTTTTTTTGGTCGTGGACTCAGACTTTTGGACTCGACTGCAGATTAATGGTAATATAAAAGTGCAAGCCATTAGTGGAGCCTAAAACATGGAAGCGTGTCGTTTTTTGTGTATCATTATTCAGCGGCTCAGGCCCTGCTGTTTATTTATATCGATATCGGCGAATCCCTGAGGTTAGCTATGCAAATCGATTCAGATAAGCAGCTTCACAGCTGGAAAAAATCGCCTCCTCACAGTGGAGGGGAAAATAGTCAGGTGAGATCAATGAGGACGGAGGAGCAAAAGACGTGGTCCTTTACGGCCCGCTGAGCGTAGAGTGTTCTCATCTTTTTTTTTTTTCCTCTTTCCTCTGAGTGCACAGCAGACAAAGCTGAGCTCTTGACCCTCATGTACTTTTCAGAGAGCTGAAATTATGGCTTTCTGGTGATATGAGAGGCCCAATGCAAAGCAGTGCCTGATCAGAATGCATATAAACAGAGGCTATGTTCCAATAGTGCTTCAACATGCCCTTGAGGGGTAGAGGGGGGCTGAAAAATTGTGCAGAGCAACAGATGGAAACCTACAAAGTGACCTATATGGTAGGTGGACCTGATAAATGGCCAGTGAATGTAGCTACAAGGTAGGTGTACCTAATAAACTGGCAACTCAGTGTATTATATCATTTTCAAATACTAGAAAAATCTGTAATCAGTGCATTTTTTAAGATGCACTGCTCTCTGCTGACAGGCAACTGCAAAAGTAGTGGGAGATCGCCAGTACCATTCAACAGTCGTAGTTGCAGTCAAGTGCAAAAGTTTGCATACCCTTGGGTCAAATTGAAGAAGACAAAGAACAAGACATTTAGTGTGTTAGGTTTCACAGATGTTCCTTTATCATCACAAGTAACAAAATGGTCAAATAGCGTATGTTAAGATATTAATAGTTTTAAAAAAGAAACATAAAAAAAAACAACTTTTCCCCATTTCCCTTTTTAAATGTGATAGCCATATGTGGGTGTGGTTCTTTAACATATATGCTCACCCTTTTCCTTTCTAACTGCCTCCAACCTCTTTCATATCCTCTCAACAGCTTTTGAATCCTCTTGGTTATAATATTCAGCCTCCCCATAGCCCAGCATTCGCACATTCATTCTAACATTTAATTTTTAACATCTTGGAATTCTATTTTTTGGAGATAAATTGTAAAACAGAGGTACATTTTCCTTTTTTTCCATTAAAAAAACTATGGGGGATGCAAACTTTTGTCCTCGACTGTAGCCACCTAACTAGCCAAGCGTTGGCGTAGACCTTGCCAAGTTATTTAGTTAGCCCTATGACAACCCCTTATCTAGGCTAAATGTTCAGTTAACGAATGAACAAGATAGCAAAATGAATTCCGAGATTAATACCTTGTGTTAGCTAGTAGTTTGTTTCATATGGAAATAACAAGTCCACTTGCTTCCTGTAGTCATGTTATTTCACAGAGTCATCACAAGGAATACTGAGCAGTAACATTCTCAGGCTTGAGTTTCTGACATGACAATAATATGGTGTTTGGTAATAAAGAAGTCAATTTGGTCAATAGGAATTATTAAATGAATATAGAGAACTTGGAATTAAAAGGTTTGATTTTATTAATTGTGTGATTTTAAGATATCAAGCCTTATTGACCATCAATAAGCTCAAAGCAGATACAAGGTCATTTAAAAATGCTGTAATTTCCCCCCTCCCAGTATTCAGTATGAGGTCACGGTTGCATACTTTGAGATTTTCTACAATTCCTACAAAAATACCTGTAATCTCAGCTAACATCCTGCCATGAAGTGGTGTAAGCATGAGTGCAGGCATCACAGCCATTGAGGAGTCAAATGCATTCAATGACTTTCTCTCTGTTTCTTTTTTCAGGATCAATACCAGTTCTGCTACCGCGCGGGTTTGGAGTATCTGGGAAGCTTCGATCACTATGCAACGTAAGAGTCGCGTTCGCCCCGAGGAGCGCCGAAGGCCGTCCAGAGGTCACTTCTTCTGAGCCATAAAATTCCTGCTTGTGAAAAGTACTTCTTAAAACTCCTAGTCCAAGACATGATTTGTTTGTTGGGTGTAAAAAAAATAAATAAAAAAAAATAAAAAAAAAAGACCAAAAAAGACCTTTAAAAAAACAAAAAAAAAAAACAACCCCAAGACAAAACACAAACATATGAAATACCAGGTGGACCAAGATAACCCCTCCTCCTCCCCCTTCCCTCCAAAGCCCAATAAATTCCCACTCCTGACAAGCAGACGTGTATATCCGAACTTTTGAAGCATCATATGGAGTTCTGTTGCTTCAAGGATTCGTCTCGGATTCATGAACACAAAAAAAAAAAAAAAAAAAAAGAGACAACAGCAAGATACTGCATTAAAACGAACAGTGACGTCGTGGACCGCATTGTAAACAGACAAACAATTGAAAAGAGGAGGGACATCTCATCTCATTGACGAGGAGAATCGATCGATGAAGAAGAAAAAAAAGAAGAAACAAATACACACAAACGGACGTATGTAATAGTAATAATAAAACCCCTATCTTGTCCCAATGTTCGTCCTTCGGTTAGGGGGAGTGTACAAACACCAGACGAATAAAGAAGTTATTGATTTAGTTTTTTAGTACTTTATTACTCGACTGAGCGGTAATTCATTTTGAAACTATGTGAAAATATTTTTCTTTTTTTTTCTTTTTTTTTCTTTTTTTTTAAACAAAAGTGATCACTCAACGTTAGTCCAACCCGAGTATTAATCACGCTTTTTCCTTTTTTGTTGTTGTTATTTTTTAAGCTGTTTTAATGTATACACCTATACCTGTACATCTATTTTTTTTCTTTTTTTTAAGTTCTCCTTTGTCTGTTTTTTTTTCTCTTTCTTCATATATGGCACTTGCTGTGGTCCTGTATTAACTCTTACCGAATGGTTGACTTTGATACAGGGTCTTTATTGTCCATGGTCACATACACAATAGCACACGTCGTCTATATTTCGTATTTTCCGGGGACTCCGTGGAATCAAAAGGGGAGGCACAGTATGAAGTTGCTGCTACAGAATCTCTTAGTTCTTCCATGTTT
>JAOUQW010000031.1:2668705-2685931 GCA_028565825.1 Olivaichthys viedmensis | reverse complement strand
TTGGAGGGAAATGAAGAGATCGTTCACTGGAATGCACATCGGAAGGTTGAAATAAATCATACTTCAATTCAGTGCATCTTTTCTCGTGCAATAAACAGGTATATTATAGATTATTCGGGTTAGGAGTTGGGATGGATGTCATGTGATGGCAGAATGCGTACCACGTCACGTCCCTTCGAAGCATCGCAGTATTTAGCTCCCGTAAAGGTCAACGGTCAAACGCGTGGAACGGCGTCGCCGCCGGTCGTCTCGTTTTCTTAGGGCAAGGTACAAAGACATCATGATATTGTCCGTTTTTTGTTTTTGCATTTAGAGTGCCTTATATTTATGCCTGTTCTCTTTTTATAATATTCGTTTATCATGTACTGTTTTGAGTAGTCCAATATGTATCTATGTATCGCTCATTTTAGTTTCCATTATATGAGATTATATATGCAAATAACGTCCAGCGGTCCTGTTTTGTTTTCAGAGGCCTTACTCCGGCTCAGTTAAAGAACGGAAAGGTGAATCAGTACATGTAGTACGTGACGACGCTAGAATATTGTATACTACGCTCTACAGCTTAGTCGCAGTAGCAAAGTCCAGCAGGAAAGCGTCATTAAAAAAGTGACAAACATTTACGATGAGCGCTGCTCGCTAGTTCTGTTTCTCTCAAGACCACACCACAGCGGTAGAACGATGAAATTCATTTTCCGGATTTAGGACAGTCTCCAAAGAGAGGGGCGCACGCAGTGTACACTAGAACCGAACGGGAACTGGCTGAGCCTTTTCGTTACAACACGTCGTTAAAATATCGTAGCTAAAAAAACAAACACTTGTAGAACGCTTGTGGGAAAAGTTCGGAATGGTGAAGGGCGGGGTTAGCGCTCATAGATTTTCTTACGATTTCTTTCCTGTGAAATCCACTACGAATTTAGCTTGAGATCGAGTCGTCAGAGTGGACTAGCTTTGTTAATCTTGACAATCTTGTAACGTACTAAGCGATGGGCCTACGACGATCTTTTATTCCGTTACATAGCGGAGGTTAGGACGTGATATTCGAACCTTCTGTTTGTCTTTTATTTAGTTTATCGGTGGGCTTGTGGATGTGCATTCCAGGTGCTTTCTTTCCCTTGTCTTATTTAAACAGAATCCTGTGCATTTGATTTGCCATTTGTGACAACCGTCAAGCTACGAAGTGCTATTATTTAGCTTCACAATCATGTCAGCGCCACCTAGTGTCATCCTCAAGTATTTTCACAAAATTTCAGCGACGTCTGTGTTCAACTGGGTGTTTTTTAATGTTTTATTTTTTCCAGTTTTTCTCCATCCTTAACCTTATTTCAATATGCATGGGAAGCTTCGCAGAGGGCCGACGGAGGCCTGGTAGGAAGAATTGCACTTTCTCTATCTTTGTACTATGCACTGCCCTATTGATTCTATACCCAAAAATGTATTACTTGAAAGCATCTGTAAGAATTCTCCTTCAGGATTCACTTTGTGTGTATGTAAATAACACAAACTGGGGGGAGGGAAAAATGCGGTGTCAAATTAAAAAAAAAGAAAAAAAGACAAAAAAAGAGTTTGTGGCAAAAAAAATAAGAAAAAAGCATCCTTTCTGGTGCCATGGAATCTCCAGCAGGAGATTTTTGTTTTCGTCCCCTCCATCACTTTCGTGGCTTCGCCATTCAAGACCGGAGTGTCATAACAGAAATCAACGTGGTGTTCTCTCTCTCTCTCTCTCTCTCTCTCTCTCTCTCTCTCTCTCTCTCTCTCTCACGCTCTCTCTATCTATCTATCTCACGTCTGGATGCATAGATTGAAATTAATGAATTCAATTGTAAAGAGATTTTAAAAAAATGGCTTGTTAAAAAGAATCATAAAAAATTACCTCTGATTAGTTGTAAGCGTAATTTTTGTTTCTTTTTTTTGTTTGTTTTTTTGTTTTTTTCCCCTCTCTGAATGAATGGAGTGCTTTTTATTTTCTTACTTAGGTTACATTGGTGGCGGAAGACGTCTGTATGACGAGCAGATCTTTGCCGACTCAAGGTCCATTTGTTATAAATGAATTCTATTAAAAAATGTAAGTGTTATGAATTAGAGTCTCACTCTTTTTCTCTAGTCCCATCTTCATCATTACAGTTCCGTGGTTGGGGTTCTGGGACAGTGGTAGCTCAGAGGTTAAGGTTCTGTTCTTGTGACCATAAGATTGTGACCTTACAGCCCAAGAGAATCTCTGTTGAGCCCTTGAGTAAGACCCTTAACCCTCAATTAATCAACTCTGTTTGCAGCCACAAACCTTGATTTGCTGTCTTGTGATGTTTAGGAACAAACTTTCTCAATTCTTGAGAGATTCTTTCCCACAACCTAAAGCTAAAAATGTTTAGTTAATTAATTAATGTTGGAACGAAGACTACTTTAGATAGTATTTGAACAACATGACCTATTTAGTTTTTTGTGCACTATAGTATCATTTACGTGCAGTCTATTATCAATCCATTAATAATCTCATAGCTTAATTGGAATTGAAACCTTCTTGTACACACTTAAATTGGAATGGAGTAAACTGATTGAGGGCAATTTAAATGAAAGAGGGGGGTAAACTGTTTAATAATCCGTTAAACAGAAGAATAATTGCTGTGTAAAGATTTGAATCTGATTACTTTTACAATCTGAAACGTTGCATACATTCTGCACATGGGATACAACACGGCAGCCACAAAAAAGTTCATGCTGCAGATTTTAAAATATGGAAAAATAATGTTAAGTTGGATGGGGAGGTTGAGGGACATCCAACTAAAAATTGAAAAGCAAAATGATGCTGGACACATCTTCTCGCCTTGTTCTGTTCAATAAGGACATTTGGAGGATGCTTTGCTGCGAAGGACATCATTAAAGACTTAAAAACGCAAGCAAGGAATGCATCCGCTTTCTCGTTGTTATGGTATAAAATGTTGTTATGCGCATACATTTGGTTCGTATTAGAATTGAAATGAATTCATTCGGACTGATGAAATCCACTTCCACTGAGCTTTATTCATTTGGCCAAATCCAGTCCAAGTCAATAGCTGAGTGATTGAGGGTTTAGGGTCTTACTATAGGGTCCAACAGTGGTTCTCTGACATTCCTGGGATTTGAACTCACGACCTTCTAAATGCAGCTTAGCATCAACACATTACACATTTTCTGGTATTTCAGCAGTTGTCTTGTAGAAATATATATATATCAACAACTCATACACTTCTCAAACATTGTCTAATGCCTTTCCAAGACCTTCCAGCAACTGTAGCACCTTCAGAGACGAGGACCTGCTGAGGCTGTGCATTTTCTCCACAAGTTCAGGAAATTATTAGGACTTATCTAAATAGCTGCAGGGAGATTTATCCATAGCTCATTATATATTTATGTCTACATGCTGATTTATGCGCGCTTGCTCTGTGTTTGATATACGAGCGTCTCTAGCAGAAGCGATGGACTGTATTTTCTCAGCGTGGACTGTCATAAGTTACACGCAGCCTACACAGAGAGCGAGAGAAAGAAAAAAAGAGAGCGGTTGAGATGCAGACGGTGGGCGGGAAAGATGTGGGCTCAAAGAAAGACGGGTGATAGACGGAGATGGAGAGACTGAGCGGAGGAGGAACAGAATGACGGAGAGGGGGAGAGAGTGAGTGAAACATTAGCCTGAAGGTTAATATCACTTTGCCTGCTACTAGCCATTGACCCAGTATCTCCTTCTCCACTAACTGACCATCTGTTCTCTCTCTCTCTCTCTGTCTGTCTGTCTGTCTGTCTCTCTGTCTGTCTGTGTCTGTCTCTCTCTCTCTCGCTCTCTCTCTCTCTCTCTGTCTTTACCAACAGTGACTTTGTGAAATGTCATGGTTCCCAAAAAGTCGTACTGTATATTATGTAAGTATACAGACTAAAATTGTTTACAACAGGAGAGCCAGGCTCGGGTGCTAGAGAGCCACAGCCCTTCAGAGATTTACCTTTTCCCTCTTCTAACACCAAATTCAGCCCATAAAATATCTTGGTAATTATCTGAGGAGCTGAATCAGGTGAGTTAAACAAGGTAGAATGAGACGCCAAACCTCATTTACATATTGTTTTCTACCCCTGACTTTGCACCTGACGTCTTTCACGCCATTATTCTTCGTAAATCACCGGCAACACACCCACTAACTGCGCACGCAATTTATCCCATTGCACAGGCATTAAATCAGGGCCTATATGTTATAACGTGTGTAGTGAGCATTTAGAGTTTTTTTAAGGCATGCGGTTTGTACAATGCTAAACTCCCGGTTGTAAGCTTCCATTCATTGTTAGCTCCATTAGTCTCGTAGCGGAAATGCAAAACTAAAAAAAGCAAACTTCAGACGCCAAACATGTCTTGGCTGATCGACTACAATTGTGCACATTTTGGTTTTTTTTGGCTGAACTATTTAAACATGCTGATCTGTGCATTACATGAGTAATTTAAGAAGGGATCAGACCAGCAATATGTAAATGGGAAATTGAATGTAGGTTTTTCTCCACGGATTCAGCTGGGCTGATAAAGATGCAGAGTACCTTTTAACCAGGTTATATTTTCTTACTTTGATGAAAGAAATAGAATATATAAATAGAATAATAGTAAGCATTATCTCATGCTAATTCCCTATTGGCCGTATTGTGCATTCTATACCCACCCTATATACAGTAAGTGCACTACATAGTGCCTTCAACAGACATTCTGTGTCCAATAGGGAGTCGTATGGGATTCCTTATTTCATTCCCTATACAAAAGAAATCATGGAACATAACACTTCAACTCACAAGTCCAAAAAAAAACAAAACAACAGTCATCATTTATAGCATACTTGACATTTTTTTATTGAAGCATCAAGCAACACTACACACTCCATAACTCCACGAGACCCCTGCAGTGCTGTGCGAACTCTATGGAGTATACCATGGAGTGCGTTTGACCTCCGATCCTGCTGCGTCAATTTTCCGGCGACGACGATGCCGACAAATCCATCAGCTAATCAAAATAAACAGCCAGAGCAGCAGAAAGCGAATGTCGTTACGCTCCCGCCGCTTCCCAGAGAGACCTGGCTAAAAACAAATCCATTATAGCGAAGTGAACGAAGGGAGTCAGCACTTCGGCCCCGGCTGAGTGGGGTCGAACCCGTGAGCAACTGGCACTGAAGGGACCCCAGCAATGAGGAACTCCATTTCACACAACGTTAATGGGAAATGTGGAACTCACAGAGCCACAGAGAGTGAACATGTACAGTATTTGCAGCAGTGAGTTTTCTCAGTCTTAGTGTTAGATGTGTTGCTTTACCTTTTAAGACAAAATGGATTGAGCTAAATGAATGTTAGAGCTGCTGGACCTCAAGATATATGTCCAATTTTAAAAAGTCATAAGTTAATGCCTTTGCACACCAAAACTCTAATGGATGAGGGAGAAAAAAAATTTAAGCCGGTCTTTCAAAAAAAACGCGTCCTTCTTCCAGGGCAAATATTATTTAGGATATTTTAATGTTTTAATATATTATTTTTAATATTCTAATTATTCTAACAAAAGCACTGTTCAATAAACGTTCAATAAAGCGGCTTGTAGGCTTCACAGCAGGCCTAAAACTGTCTAACAATTAGCCAGCTACATGAGCTATAACCTATTTAGCAACTTTAGTCTGTAGGCTACGCTATATATTGACAGCAGTAGCTCAAAGGCCATGAGCCTGAATAAGACAGCAGGCATTTTTACCCAAAGGTCATGTGACTATGAGCTGTTTTGTAATTGGCCGGTCAGTTTTTAGCGAGTCTGAAAGAATGCAGAAATGGTACTTCGATTAAGAAAGCGATGCTATGTCGCAGAACAACATTTTCGGACATCGTGTACGAGTTGTCGTAGGGTAGCATGTGCTCTTTTAGAATTTTTCATCATACTATTTTTTTAATCTGTAAATTACACAGCATGTGTGCAAAGGCCTTTAATTAGACCAGTGTAATGTGTTTTTATTGTTCTGGTTTTTAATGTATTTGCCTATTACCAAATATAATGCTTTCTTTTTACTCCAAATAATGAAAGTAGAAGCTGACAGGAGGTGAATTTAAAGATGGCAAAGTTGACCTGATGAGTTAGGATGATGGCTAAATCCCAAGTGACTCCCTATATAGCGAATATAGTGCACTACAAATAGTGTAGAAGGCAGTGCTTTATACCCTATGTAGTGCACTTACGTATATAGGGAGTAGTGAGCTGAATCTGAAATGCCTTTCTACTGGACAGAAAGTGCACAATATAGTGTGTAGAAGCCAAAATTTAATTCCCGAAGCCGTGCATTTATATAGGTTGTAGTAAGCTGAAATGGCTACATAGTAGATATGTAGAAGGCATAATTTCATACCTTATGAAGTGAATCCCAAATGTCTCGTTACATACAACACCCTTTATATAAGTGCACTAGTGTAAACGCATCTGATGTGGATTACTAGGGAGCTGTTTGGGATTCATTATATAGCAAGTAGGGGAGCTGTATCCCAAATGATTGAATATTAATTATTCTAGGTGTGTAGTGCACTTACATAAGGAGTTAAGAGCTTGGCTCCCTATTGGGTGCATAGTGCACAATATAATAGTAAAAGCCATAATTTATAAAGAGCTGAATCCCAAAATATATATATCACTATATATATATATATCACACACTCTATAGACGTAAGTGCACTACATAGTGTAAATGTACCTTATGTACATTTACCTTATGTACATACCTTATGTACACAGATTACTCTCGAGCTGTATCCCAAATGGCTCTCTATTAGTTATACTACAGTGCACATATGGTGAAAAAAGCCATTGTTTTATACCCTATGTAGAGTACATATATAGGGAGTAGGGAGATGATTCCCAAATGGCTCCCTATACACTACATAGTGTAAATACACCCTATATAGACTACTCTTTGTCTAATAGAGAGCTGTCTAGACTTAGCTTTTTCATACCTATACGCTACATATAATTACTCTATGTACCCTATAAGTAGGGGAACTGAATCCCAAATGCCTCCCTATTGGACATATAGTGCACTATATATGGTGTAGAAGCCATAATTTCATTCTTTATATAGTGCACCTACCTATATAGGTATAGGGAGTAGGGAACTGAATCCAAAATTGCTCTCTCTATATATATATAAATAATCACACACACACCCTATATGAGTGCATAGGGTGCAAATACACCCTATGTAGATCACTCTGAGTCCAATACAGAGCTGTCTGAGATTCATCATTTCATACCCTATACACTGTATTGTTTTCATACACTATGTAGTGCACTTATATAGGAATTAGGGAACTGAATCCCATTTGGCTCCCTATGTATCACACATTCTATATGAGTACGCTACATGCTATAAATATACCTTATGTAGATCACTCTGTGTCCTGTGTGGTGTTCATTATTTCATACCCTATGTAGTGCACTTTTATACACGAGGTAGTGCACTATGTGCTGCAGAAATGTTAAGGTCTGTGTTAGTGATTGTGTGTGTTTTGCCCTGTCTATCAGTGCTCAGTTTAAGTTGCTTTGTGTGTGGCTGAACCACAGGACGGAGACGTGTTGAGCGAGTGTGTGAAATGAGTAACGGGCCTGCTGTAGCAAGTCTCATTCATCCTTACACACGCACACTTCCTCTCATTCACCCCTGGCAGTCAGCAGCAAATTCCATTTTCCTCTCTGAGCGTGGTCTCCTACCTGAGGCGCCGGAGCGTTAAAAACACAGCAGAGAGCCGAGTCATTTAGAAGCCATTTCTCGCACCTCCAGCTTCCTGAATGTTCTGGAAAGGGTTGCGGTGACACGCTGGAAGATTTCTATTACACACTAATGCAGGCGACTCCGGGGGAACAGCAGGCCAGACGCAGCTAGCTGATGACACAATGAAAGCCGAAGACATTAGTGCATAATGCAGACTCCAAAGCTGTCTCTCTAATAGTGCACTTTTAGAGGTAGTAGTGAGTTTACACTGGGAAACTCAGTGACGTGCTGTATACTATTAAAACCCAGATGATGTAGAAGAACCACAAAAAAAAAAAGTGTGCAACATTGGACACATTTTACAGTCTCTTTTACGTAGCAGAAGGGGCGGAGCCATCAGAGGATGCTGTGGTTTACATTTTGCTAGAACCACCCAACCTATTCACTGTAAAGGCCACATAAACGGCATCGTAAACACCTCACCATCATCAGTCTACTGTGGACGTGTCCCAAACCACGCACCCAATTCACTATAGATCCCATAAACACCAATACAAACACCTAACCTATATTGGTCTACTGTAAAAGTGTCCCAAAACTGACTTTTCAATATGTAGGCCACATAAACACCCATAGGAACACCTCGACGTTGTCAGTCCAATATGGACGTATCCCAAAACACACACCCTTCTCACTATATAGACCACATAAACACCAACACAAACATATTACCATCAGCCCACTATGGAAGTGTCCCAATCCACACAATTTATTTACTATATAGACCACATAAACACCAAGACAAACATCTCACCATGTGGATGTGTGCCATATCACACTGCCTCCCCACAATATAGGCAACATAAACACCATCAAAAACACCTCACCATCATCAGCCCACTATGGAAGTGTCTCAATCCCCACACCTTCACAAACATATAATCAGTCCATTGTGCCTGTGTCCTAAACTATACACCCTATTCACTAAATACAACACATAGACACCATCACAAACATCTCAACATTATCTGTCCACTGTGGAAGTGTCCCAAACCATACTCCCTATTCACTGTATAGCTCACGTCATCTTCAACCAGCACAGTGCATCATGGGTATTCTGTAGGACTACATTGTTTGGATGTCACCTATTGAGATTGCATTGAGGGATTTTATCAGTGCCCTAGATTTTCTTCACCATGCTTTTGGATCCATGTACAAAATGATACACTTCCAAAATAGTAAACTATATAGTAAGTAAAGGGTGGTTTTAAAACAGACAGTTAAAAATGAATAAACAAAACTGACTCTTCAATTTCATCAAATTCTTTGACATGCAGTATTGTGCAATTCTCCACTTGGTATAGGTGTGCACCCTATATAGTGTCTGATAGAGCTATATTTGGGATTCAGGCTGTGTCAGGTCCATAGCCATTTGCAAAAACACCAGAAACTATTGGACATCCAGCATTGTCCAGTGTTCCTGATTGTATCAGACACTCTGTGGGGTGTCCAGTGCTTAATTAGCTGGATCAGGTGTGTGGACACAATACACTTGGTGAGCTTAGTAAGTGTGGAAGTATGCAATAGTTCCTAGTTTATTTTTTGTGCAAGACTTCCATGCTGAAAAATCCAGCTTGGTCTGACCAGCTACCAGCTGCCAAAACACAAGCCAAGCTGGTCAAACTGGTAGATGGAAACAGTTTATGAATTACCTCTACTAATGTAACATTGTAGACACATTGTTTCAAGAAAATAACACAACAGTAAGGCAATTAGAAAATCAAACAGTTACTGGTCAATTTAGGGTTAGGGAAGCTGAAAAATAAATTCCTAGCTGGCTAAGCTGGTCTACCAGCTTCACCAGCTTGGCCTGTGTTTTGGCAGCTGATAGCTGGTCAGACCAAGCTGGACTTTTAGGCAGGGCTGTAACTAGCTAGCTAGGTAACGTAGGAAGGTAACATTGAGTCTGCTGTTTACATTAAAAGAATTCAATATTATCAACACTGAATGTTTAATGGCAGTACAGAAAGTCCGTGGAGCATTTTCAGGACAAATCAGGACATCATTAATTTGTTGCAGTGCTCTTTTGAACAGGAAAATAGACAAAAAGTCTCAATTCAATAGGATTCATTTCTAACTCTTTTTTTTTTTTGTGGGTCAATTAATCCGCCTTTGCCTTTTTTCTTTGTTTGTTTTTCATCTCCAGATGGATTGTCACACGACAAACTAGACAGGGACACGAGGTACACCTGTGTGTCGTTTGTCAGTGTAATCAGTGTATGTATTTAAGCCCTTGTGTCCCTGTCCAGTTTGTCGGTTAGTGTTCCCTGTCGAGCTGAATGTGTTGGATGTTAAGTCATTAGTAATGTGTGTAGTATATGTTTAGTTTAAAGCAAAATAAATGTCTGTGATGTTAGTCAGCGGCTTCGCGTCTGTTTCCATCGCGGAAGAGCGTGACATGGATATGTTTGTGTGATACACATTAGTCAATAACTATGAGGATAATCTCTCTCCATATAGTCCCTTGTACACCTCAGATTGTTTAAAAAATTTGAGAAAAAAGGAAGTGCCAGCTTGGTATACTTCAGTTTGGGTATGTCCTGTTGGAATAAAGGTCCATATAACAGCCTACCATAATTAGTAATCAGCATAACATATGAAGTGGAAGTAATCATTTATTATAAAGTGTGGCCTTGGATTATTGCTGTGGGTGCATTTTTTTGTATGGCCAATTCAAAGGGTACCTCTGCGTCTGTAAGTGAGATTAGCGCCCTATCAATCTCCATAGCAAACCTCTCTTCTGAATTAGTTCAGCCAAAAGACGGCTGGTTATTTAAATAGGGAATGCAGCCAAAACCTAGTGGATGAGCTGCAGTATTCTGAATCAGCTTTGTTATGATTTGCTGTACAATCAGTTTCTAAATTATAGTGTCAAGTATAAGGCCATCATTTAAGGTTGCAAACTTTAAAAGAGTTG
Source organism: Olivaichthys viedmensis (assembly GCA_028565825.1). NCBI lineage: Eukaryota > Metazoa > Chordata > Actinopteri > Siluriformes > Diplomystidae > Olivaichthys > Olivaichthys viedmensis. The sequence continues at coordinate 2,675,227 of JAOUQW010000031.1, read as the reverse complement.
TTAGACATGCAACTGGGGCCCTGATTTAATAAGATCCCCAACAATTTGTACTAATTTGCTCGTGCAATCTGATATGTAGTTAGTAGATGTCTTGCAGGTGATTTACAAAGGATAATTGCAAAAAGGACGAAAGTGGAAAAAAACAATATTTAGATAAGGTTTTTGCATGTGCTAAGTGAGTTCGGATCTCAAATAGATTTACCAGAAAAGTATACTGAAGTTTGAGATGGCAAAATTAGAGGTATTAGTTGAAGAGAAAAATCAGTATATATCAAAATTATGACAGTATCACAAATGAACAAGAACATTTCAAAATAACGATTTAAGTAATTAATTTGAGAAACATTTTCATTATTTTAAGATACTAAGTCAAAACCTCAGTGAATGGTTACATTTTTTTCTTACAATGACAAAAACGGGCTTCCACAAATTTAATAGTTGTCATTCGGTCGTATTCATTTGCTCAGGCAATCTGCGTTCTCAAAATGATTTTCAGGCTGCGGTAGATCACACTAAACTAATCAACTTGCATTGACGCCACCCTGGAGAAACGTAAAATTGCGTATTCATCGAGACAAACCTTAAAAAAACATACATGCTACTTTTCTCATTTGAAATACGCTGGTTTTTACACACTTAAACCTTTTGCTATTTGCTATAAGGTAACTTACAGGAGAAAATACTGTTTTGGTTGTTTTAGAAAACGTCAAGGTGGTCAGAGTAAAATTTTTAATCTTCTAAATGTCTAGACATAGACATGAGTCAAGGCACAATTTATATAATAAAAAATACTACACACTGATTGCCAGTTCATTAGGTACCCCTACCTTGTATCTACACTCATGTGCACTTTTATGTATACAATTACTAATCGTAGCCCATCTGTTGCTTTGCACAATTTGTCAGCCCTCCTCTACCCCGTCTATCAAAGGAACGGGTCTATCAATAGGACCACCACAGAGCAGATATTATTCACTGACATGGTGACACTGACATGGTAGTGGCATAGTGACAGAGAGAGAAAGATTTTGGACAGGTGTCTGCGGACATTATAATGGATATCAGTTGAGGTCGTACACCCGTCTATCACACAATGTCTCTATGGACACATTCTGTTCTAAGACTTTCTCATTAATCTGTCTCTGTATCTCGCTGTGTCCCCCTGATATTTTTGACCCTTTGTATCTTTCACAACCTCAGAAAAACATTGAAAAGTGAAGAAATGATTTCACTGGAATGCCTCTAGCTCCTTTAGATTACCTTTCTTCCCCGGCCAAGTCTCTGTGGTAATCAATAAAACTGGCCCAGTTCCAGGATTAGTGTGTTGATCCAGTAATCATAAAGCAATAGGCTATATCTACTGAGTACATACATCTAATAGGAAAAAAATGAACTATGAACTCCTCAGGGCTGCATTGCTCTGTGGCTAACATGCACAAGCTGTGGTACGGCCATAGTTCATTTGTATATCGATGGCTGTGAGATTCATGAGTATAATGTTGATTTGTGATTGATTTATAAAATGTTGATTCATGATTCATTTGTATCCTGTTGATTCGTTATTTCTAGGTATAACTAATTTAAGGTTTATTTATATGGCCTTGACTCATGATTCATTTATGCAACAGCGATTCACAATTCATCTGGCATACTGTTGATTCATTATGGGTAAAATCATGATTTATGATTTATATAACATTGACTAATGATTAATTTGATTCATTCGTGTACTGTTGATGAATTACTTGTAGGTATACTGATTATTTTTTATACGTCATTTTTATAATAATGAATAATGATTCATTTGTATAATGTTGCCTGGTCCCCATTAGCATTCATTCGTAGGAAGTCGAATGCAGTGTTCATTGGAATGACTGTGGCTTTTTTTTTTTTATAATTGAAAGAGATTTGAATAACAGCACTAAACCTTTGCAATATGCATGCTTACCATGCTCGGGAATCTCACAGCTGATTCTCCGCCAGTATAAAACCACCTAATCCCGGAGCATTGAACTCTTCCCTCAACGATCATTATTCTACGGAGGTTAGGGTTTGACTCATATATAACACATCTCACGTGTGTATGGTTAACACTTTATAATAATAAACGTTTTTGAGACATTTATGAGCTTTTACTCCATAATTAACTCCATCATCAATAACTTGATTCCTAGTCTGCTGGAGATATTGCGTCCCCGTCAGCTCCTTTAATGGATCTGTGCTTGGATTTAATTCTGCCTCACTTGTAAGCCGCCTTGGACAAAGGTGCATGCCAGATGAAGAAATGTAAATACCTAATCAAGATTTTCAGCAAAAATCTAGATGTCTTCAATTAGGAGTGAACTTGACAGCTTCAGATCTAGCCAGAGTGAACCTTTTATATTATCAATTAAAAAATGTCTAGGCAGTAGCACCACCTAGATGTTTGGCATCACTGACCAGGTTTTGTCCTTCTCGCTTCAATCACAACCCCCTCCTTCTACAGTGACGGGACAAAGATGGACATACTGACATACTGTTTTGACTCTCATATGGTGTATATAAAAACCCAATTTTCAGCTTCAGTTTCAACTTCTAGCAGCTAGACTCCTAAAATCACTCGGGATTTCAAACAGACATCAGTACTGGTGAGAAAAAATAATAAATTCTCGCACCTACAAAGACCAGGCTTGAAAGAAGCGAAATCCTTTGAAGCGATTAGACGCCTATCAAAGGGCGGTTTGAGGAATTGAAGCGAAATAAATGGGGGAACAGATCAATTCGTGTATCTCGTGCAGCTCTTCATGATTTAACACACTTTCGCTCTCTTTTTCAATGTCTTGGCAGCTGTTATCGTTTTTCTCGCAGTCCTACCCGATAAGACGTGATTTGGTTGCTTTGAACTGGATCATCTGCTTTCCACTAATGAAGTTTTGCTCTGGTTTCCAACTGTGATGTTCATGGAGAGAGGACGAGGATCAACCCACGTTTGTTTCTAGGGTTGTAAGAATACCTGAAGCATATTGATTTATAACATCATGCATTGATAAATACTGATTTATCAATGAACAATCGACAAAACCTTATTGGTATGATTGATTCGGGAAGGATAATTTATTTTCTGATGTATTCAGGTGCTTTTCTGTATGAATAAAAGCCACACACCCTTCTCTTTGACCCCTAAAAATGTGAATCTTTTAACATCTACTTCACTACATCCTCTTTTACTCCTTTTCCTAGCAATTTCTGTTAGATTAGAACATCCTTAGCGTATTGCAAACTTCTAGGGATTCATGAGATTGTGATGGAAACATTGGTGGCACTAGTATTTAATAGGTAGAATGTGTAATAATTACAAGTACTGGTACATACCTTGCATGTTGGATATTCAGTTAGATAGTAACTTATGTGAAAACTACCAGGTTTGTACAGCAGAACTTGGTGCTACAGTGCAATACTTACTCAGACTGTAATGGCAAAATATTGTGTGGCGTTCTTACAAGTAACACTTGAAGCATACTTTGCAAGTTGGAAAGTAGATAGTAACTTGTGAAAAAAATACCAGGTATATGACAGTACTCAATGTTAATTCATATATTCATATTCAGTCAGGTATGCATGTATTTACTGAAGCAGTTTGTAGTACTTACCAATATTATGTTACTTCTTAGCATTAAGTGTTGAAGTATACCTGGTACTTCTCACATTAGTTATTATGTACTCACATATTCAATAAAGTGTTCATCAATTATTAACTGTAACTTAAACAATATTACTTATTAAATTCTGAGTAATTATTGCATTGTGGCACCAAGTTCTGCTGTACAAATCTGGTAAGTTTTTATATACAGTAAGTAACTTGTATTTTTTGTTCTTCAAAATCCAATATGCCAAGGTTGTACCAGAAATGACTTGTATTTGCCATAATGTAAAACAAAGTGCTACCGAAACGTTAATATCAAATTAAATTAAAACGATCTAAATGTAACACTGTAAAATGTAATTCTGATTTTGTATGTAAAAGGTGACAGTTGATTTAATTAATTGATGTCATGTGATATACAATGTTATGCAGGCTAACTGTAATGTAGGTTACAACTGATAACTAATTAGCAAAAAATGCTATGATTACAAGCCTGTAAAATCACTCAAAATGGACAGATATGTTGTCAGTAAAGGAAAATCAAGCGGTGAGGAATGCTCAAGCAAAAGTCAGCCATCAAAAGCAGAAAAGAAAAAAAATCACACTTAGATACAGCGAGGAGTCTTTTGTGGAAGCCTGTCCACAAACCCAGTCAAATATTTAAAGATGAAGTTGGGCCATTTAAAAAAAAAAAGTAATTATAGTGAGTATTACAAAAAGGAAAAGAATCGTGATAAAATGTAACATTTATTATGTCTATTGAAAGGCTTAATTTAACATTACGTAAAAGCTCAAGGAGTACTTGAACGGGTTCAGGGGCCAAAAAAAGTTGGGAACCCCTGTGATATATGACAGATTGTGACTGAGATGTTCCCATATCCACTCGACCTAAGTGCTGTTATGGTCTTTTGTAGGACCATAACAGTACATGAAAGCACACTGAACAATCATCCATATCCACTTAAGTTATTCTGTGCTTGAGAAACAGAAGCACAAACGGTTGGAGCAATCACACGTAATTACTTCCTGCCTGCGAAATGGCTGTAATTGGACTGTGTGGGTGTATTTGCACATTTTTACCCCTTTCTCTCTTACATTCTCTCATCAAACAACTTCATGGCTGGGTAATTAATATGATGCAATGTTACACGCATATATACTGTACATTTTGGCACCAGTGATGCTGTGCATCGGAGCTTAATGAGACACCAGCGAGTGCACCAGCTTCATTATGATCTTAATGGGCTGCTGGTTTTAAACATGATATAAACAGCTTCAGATGCACAAATCAGTGCATATTTCTTGAAAATTATTTAAATGTTTTCATTTGTAAATTTAAAAAAAAAAGAACTGTCATTAAAGTAATTCAATTAATCAGTGATTGTGGACTACAGGTATATGAAAGCATAAGAGACCGAGTTTTCAAACAGCATCTTTTTGGTGCATTTAAGATATAACATAAAACCTGGCAGGAAATTGTTATATTACATCAGCTTGAATGAAAAAAAGACAAATTAAAAAATAAACGTACACTAACGTTCAAACGTTTGGAGTCACTGCTCAAAAGTTTGGAATCAGTTTTCAGTAATATAAAATCCATTTTGTTATCATCTATAAAATGATTGCAATATGATTCAAGTGTTTTATGCACTTTAGGTTTCAAATCATTTGTAGAAAGCTGTAAAACATAATGTGTCCAGAATGATGACTCCAAAATGACTATGAAAAATGTTATAGCGTCATGAGTGATGTTAATATAAACATTAATATCCAGAATGCCATTGCCATGTCAGTATCACTGCATTTCACCATGCATTTCCCTTTCCACTGATAGACAGGGTAGAGGGGGGCTGACAACTTGTGTATAACAACAGATGGGCTACAGTCAGTAAACATGCACCTACAAAGTGACCTATATGGTAGGTGTACCCGATCAACTGGCAACTCAGTTCATAAAGTACACCGCTAATCCCTCTCTAACTGTTTTTTTCAGACTCTGTTCTATATTAATCACACATGCAATGACAGTAATCTGTAAAAATAGAGCTTCGCTGTAGCTTTGTCCCAACAACAGTGGCTGAGTTATTCTTAGTCTGAATGTGGCGAATGATATATGAGAACAGAAAGGGCCTGGCTCTCCTCCTGCATTGTTTACAGGGCCAGGTGTGGACAGTAAATGCATATAAATAACACACACTCACACACATGGCCTTGTCTGGTACGCTAGGGTTTCTACATCCAAATCAACTCTCAACATTGGAGCTTAATGAGAGAGTGCAGAGAAGCAGCTCCATTATAAACCCTGCAAATGATTAACAGCTCCTATAAACGGAGAGGGGCAGATAATGGGATTGTGGGAAAGGAGCAAAAATGGGATTGTGGAAAGGGAGTCTATGGACAGCGTCCATAGACTCCATTTATCTATGGAGAGATAAATCGGGGATATGTGGAACTGTGAGGAGTGTTTTTATGCAAATTCGTAACCACATATTGAACACTAGGGATAGAAACTGGGGTTATGTTGGGGGACATTTTTAGGATACTTTTGTTCACTATAGTTCAATTATTTCTGTCAAAGTAAATCCCACCTCCTTTGATCTGATTGGCTGACTCAAAGAACTGACTTTTATGTTGCATAGCACTTTCTTCTAGAATCTAGAAGTTCAACAATTTTTCACGTTAATGCGGTCCAAGCGAAAGGTATTTTGAAAAGTGGTACCTCAGAAAAGACCGTCACTGCACGGTGAGCAATTTAATCATACTCTATACCAGGGTTGCCAGGTCTGCGTTGACAACAGCAGCCCAATGGCCATTCAAAATCTGAAACACACGCCTGGTCTGATCAAGACCCCTTACCAACACACACCTTAGATAGTCACACACACCTCCTGACTATCACT
>JAOUQW010000031.1:2641793-2668605 GCA_028565825.1 Olivaichthys viedmensis | reverse complement strand
GCTGAGACAGAAGAATGATAGGTAACTGGCCAATATTAATCAGTCGTCTGTAGATTGTAGGTCTGTAGATCATTCTTCTGTCTCAGCTAACATTTAAAGACAATGGCACATGAAAGAAATGTGCCAAACATGGACGTCACTTTATTTAAGTCCAAACGGAATGTTTGTAAAATATTACTGATAATTGCTGCTATACATCAGCAAACATTTCAAAGTGCTAAAACCCTTCACATAAAATCTGTCGTATAGAAATCGGTCTTGCCTCTTGACATTTTACAGCTTTGGAACAAATGTACATATTGTGGAATATCTAACAGATACGCAAATAAGATAGGCCGAGTAATAGACGGTTTAAAAATACGACACCTTATGAAATTTTATGTTTCGTATGCAGTCTGGGGAAAAAACCCATTCATATTTAACTAACTCTGCCATGCATGTAGTTGAATCTTCCCCTCCGTCTCTTTTCTAATTCCTTTTAATCTCAGAACCTATTGGGATGAGACGTAGCGGCAAGACGCTGAGGTGTTCCTCCTTGACATATGCGCTGCCGTCCCGAGTTAGGCGTCCCCGTGTTCAGAAGCTGTTCTGTAGACACAAGCCCATGATTTATTTTGATTAGCAGAGGCCAGACCCAGATGGCTGGGTTTGGGGAATGATTGGAGCATGCTCAGTGGGAGCGAGCTTCACAGTGCAATATGGTGGCCGGGAATTGAAAATTTAACCAGAGCCTAAACTCCAGGTTACTAAAGATAAATAAAACTGCTTACTGAGTGCCTGGGAGTTTCCATCACAAAATGAAAGTGTTCCCTAATTTGTAAATTATAATATTTCTGATATAAAGAAACAGTTCAGCCAAAAATGTGATTTACACTTTTTTTTTTCTTTTTTTTAAACCCTTTTATATTAACAGTGTGTCACAAATCACATAAGCAAGTCTGTTTGAGATACTAAACACTTCGACAAAGCCGTTTTAGGCGAGTGTGTGGTGATTTAGGCATGCTAAACTGGCGGCTAGAAGCTTCCTTTATTTGTTAGCTACATTATCCTCCAGCGCTAAACTAAAGCGGCAAACTTTGGACACCAAACCTTTTGGCTGATCGATTACATTTGGGTTGAGGGGAACAAATTTTTGGCTAAACCATAGCTTTAAGGATTGTAATTTTTGTTCTCACATTTGTTCTTCTATGCTTTAAATGTTCACGTTGGTTTGCATCAATGTGATGTGAGCAGTAGTAGTTTTAGTATTATTATAGCTATTCCAATCCGATCTTACCCAGAATTCTAAGAAGCAAGAGCTTGTTTAGAGCTTATGTGCTACGTCTTTATTCAGGGTATTAATTTGAGCGGACTGATCAGTGCAAAAAAATTGTCACTACATCGGTTTTACTGCAATCGTTTAAGAAACAGGGCTGAAAAACGTACCAAAAAATCTGATTTAGTATTATTGTAAGTGTTATTGCATCATAAAATGTAGGAGCCATTCATGTTGCAGTATGCCAACGCAGTCCATGCAAATTACAGAAGGGTATGTGGAAGTAAAAGTACGCCAGTTTACCAGGGAAAGGTGGTGGGTGTGTGTAGGGTTGGGGGAATATTTGGGTCTTTGTCTAATGACCACCACATTTAAGTAAGCCAAAAATTCTGGCCTTCAGAACAAGTTTTGGGTGACATTAAGCATTTGTAAAAAAAAAAAAAAAATTATATATATATATAATTCAATCCTTTCGGGGCAATTAATTTGAATGTGTTGAATGGTCACAAAGTGTGAATTTCCACTGCAGCGGTTTAACAGCAGTATTTTTAGAAACGGGGCGCTGAAAACAACATTGAAACAAAATCTGAGTTGGTATTGAACATATGACAGGCAAATGTTATTGCGTCATGAAATATGGGAGCCAATCATGTTTCAGTATGCAAATGCAGGTCATGAAAATTACATGGGAGTTTGTGGAAGTAAACCTACGCTGGTTTACCAGGGGTAAGGGTGTGTGTAGGGTTGGAGGCGTTACTTTTGTAGGTTTTTTTTTTTGGTGTATAATTACCACCACATCAAGCAAGCAAAAAAGTTATTCAAAACAGGTTTTGGGTGACGTTAAGCATTTTGTAAAAAAAAATTTATGGTAACTCTTTTCGAGCCAATTAATTGGAGTGCACTGAATGGAACGTTTTCACTGCCGAGGTTTAACAGCATTATTTTTTTGAGAAACGGGGATCTGAAAACCTCATTGAAAAATCTGAGTTAGTATTGAACACATGACATGCAAATGTTATTGCATCATAAAATCTAGGAGGTTAAGGGTGACGTTAAGCATTTGTAACTTACTAATTGCCTTGTGCTATGCAAAGTCATGAGACTGTGTTGGTTGGGCTATTCAGTTTCCCCAGACATCAGCACTGCTGAAGGAGAGGGAACTGAAGGTTAAGATGGTTTATGGCGCTCCAATTGTCCTCTAGTCAGTATTAATCCGCCACTGTAAAGCCCTTTAGCCTCCCAGCCTTTACACATCAACGTGTAGAGCGGCTTTATAGCCAGTCTTAGACCCTGAAATGTTTAAGGTTGTTAACACAGCCGAGGCTCTGATAGACGGGACAGAATGACCTTTCGCTCCCTTTGGTCTGTGCGCGGTGTAGATACAGACTTTGGAATCTCTTTCTCTCTCTTTCACACTCTCGCTCTATCTCGCTTCTCTTAAATGGGAAATTCAAAAGAGCCAGTGGCAGAGATTAATTTGGGACATCGGAAAGATACAGTCGGCCTTGGGCTCCAAATCCAAAATGGAAGTTGACGTATTCAAACCACTTCAAACATGTCCTCCCTCTCTCTCTCTCTCTTTCTCCCTCCTTTTTCCCCCCTCTCTCTCACTCTTCCTTTCCTCTGTTGGACTTCAGATGTTTAAAGTTTCTCACATTTTGTCAACCGCCCACTCCACCCTTATCTCTGCTAATTCCTGTGACAGCCAACAGATGAATTCACAACGGTTTGAACGCTTGTCACAGCTCCTGGGAAATCCTCAGTCGCAAAAGAAAAGAAAGAGAGAATCTTTGTCTTTCTTTCCTTTTTCTACTCACGTGGGACCAGAGTCTCTGAACACCCACCATCTCTTTTTTTTTTTTTCCCCTCTCTCTGTGGCCTCAGTCCTGTTCAGCCATATTTGCAAATTGGGAGAAGGGGGTGGACAAAAAAAAATGAGGAAGAATGAGCAGGAGACTGGTAGAGAGAGCGAAAGATGATTCACAAGTGAAAAAGAGAATGAGAGGGAGACTGAGTGAATCGGCCCTTTTCACTTCATTGCCTGCAGTGTCTTCTGGTTCAGCGGGGATGAGATAGTTTGGGGATGGTGTGTGTGTGTCTCTCTCTCTCTCTCTGCCTCTCCCTCTTTCCTGTCTGTGGACTGATAAGCTTTACTTGCAGACTTTCTGACTTTCATTAACCCCCCCCCCAATCCATCTGTCTGTCTGTGAATGCAGAGCCCCGGTAACTCCTACATTAAGTGCTATTCAGAGGAAGCTAACGCCTCATTCTCTCAGAGACGGGGAAGAAAAGCAGACTCATGTTGCTTAAGTCATTTTTTTTGTACCTGTTCTAGAAAGTGCATGTATTATAATTACTGTAGGTGAAGTAATTATATCTTTTTTTTTTTTTTAATACAATATACGTATATACCTTGGAAAAAAAATTACAAGAATCTCAAGAGTTAGAAGCAGAAACGTTTGCTTGTACAGTGAAGTGCCGTATGGCGTATGCACTAACTTTTAGTTAGCCTAGTTGTAATATGCTTATTTGTTAGTGTTCTTATGGTAGACATGCTACTCTAACAGTTACAGTAAGCCAGACTTTTAGCTATGGCTAGAAAGTCAGTTACATTTTGTGACTAAATGTGACCAAGAACCGCATACTTTCACAAAAAGAGACCATTTATTTGACTGACAAACAAACTATCGCAGACTTTTCCCGTAGCTCACCGGCAAACACACAAGTGTATCTCGTTTACTTGCCACTAACTTTATATCAAACAAAACTCTTTAATAACTTTTAAAAGATGTGATACTCAGAACTTTTTTTAAATCCAGAGAATATAGTTTGCCGAAAGGCTCAAAGGCTCCTGAAAGGCTCATTGTGTCACGGTGTTCAAAAGTTTGTTTCCCTGTCGGAAACCGGTGCACAGAAGTGCGTATACACAAACACAAAAATGGCCAATCAGATTGCAACCTGCAAGATTCTGAAGCTTGTGGCCACTGTTAGCTTGGCACTAACTTCACACTGAAAATCCCATAGTCGTGCTAGCAGAGATTAGCATTATGGTAGCGGTAGTGGTAGCAATCGTACAGACAAAAGCTACTTTTAGACACGAGGTATGAGATGCGCTTTGAAGGCAGCAATACGACATTGACAAGATACCTACATATGCTAATGTTTGCTAGCCCAAAAAGGTCCATTGGGTGGGAAATAATAACATAGCAAGTGGAGATAATGAAGCGAATATTCTGTGACTATGCCAGCTATTTCTCGTAAGAAGCAAAAACATAATTTACGTTTGTACACAATTCTTTGCCGATTGCCAATCGAACTAGGGTTCGATTCAAGTGGATTAAACGCTGCATATGTGGAAGCACCCTAAAAGACTGGTTGCTGTACAGAATAATGAGATGCATGGGGCACTAAAGACCAATGGCGGTATCTCAGCAAACAGTATTCCATGCAAACATTTAATTCGGACATCACTGGGTGCAGGCGGCATTGTGCCGCAGTGGGTAGTGTTGCCACCTTACAGCTCCAGGGTTCGGTGTTCAATCCTGAGCTTGGATTACTGTCTGTGTGGCGTTTCACATGTTATCTCCGTGTCCACGTAGGTTTCCTCCGGGTACTCCGGTTTCCTGCCACTTTCCAAAAACATGCCGGTAGGTGGATTGGCTACTCTGAATTGCCCCTAGGCAAGGTGTGTGTGATGCCCTGCGATGGACTAGCATCCAATCCAAGGTACATCCAAACACCTGCGTCCAGTGTTCCCGGGATAGGCTCCAGATCCACCACCACCCTGACCAGGATAAAGCACTTACTAAGGATTAATGATTAAATTCCTGGATGCCTTCCTCCCAGTACTGCCAAGTAGGCAGCGTTTGTTACATTTCCGACACACCAATTATTTCTATAACAGTACAGCCCAACCTTAGAACCTGTCCAATACATTACTGAACATTCTAATAATGCTCTCTATTAACTGAGTACTTACTGACAGATATTTTCCTTCCTGACAGAGGGATTAAGATCAGGACTATATCAAAGGCTTCAGCTCAGGAAACAATACAGCACTGAACTACACTCAAGGGTTCTTTGAATGGTTAACGGTTCTAGCTTTATAATGAAGCCCTACTTGGAATTTTTTCTGTAAGAGAAAACCTCTTCTCTAGAGTGCTAGAGTATTGGGTTCAGTTTAAAGACTGCTAAAAGTCGCTGCAAACTGGGCAATAACTCATAAGTTTATTTCATGGACAAGATGATGACAAGAAAATCCTTACCAAATTGTGTGGCAGGCTGTATGATGTCATTTATGTTCACGTGCGTGTGCATGTCAGCGTATACCATAAAGATTCTCTAACGATAGGCCTATGATGCATGAAAATGATTGCATTCTGCTTGGGTCATCCATTAGCAACTTCTGGTGTTTAATGGGCTCACAATCCCCTTGAGTCCTACATGCCACGTTAATCGTGACTTTTTTTTAGATGCCTGTTGTAGCAGCACTCACATTCTAGTCCAAAATTTCAGAGACTGTCAGGACCTCCTTGTACAGTAGGCTGTCTTTGGTCGCAGGCACTGTAAGAGTTCTACCACCACCGATTTTGACTTGCGACCAAAGAATGCTTTGCCAGTTTTGTTGTAGAGCGTAAACTTAGCTTAAATCTGATTTTCAACGTGAATGAAAATACACGAATGTGTGCGAAAGTTTTGAGAGTTGTGGAAAGCCTGCCATGTCTCAGTGGAGGTTGGCAGAGAAGATGATGTGCTTTTAAAAGTCATGATTGTGCGGTTGTGAAATGAATGTCGTATGAGCATCCTATGTCAATACACAGACTGGAGGAGAAATAGATTAAAGGCTAAGACGCTAAAATGGGAAAATTGGTGGAATGAAACACACTGGCATGTGCTAGCAGCAACTTAAAAAGAAAAAAGACTAGATGTCACGGGTCATGCAGGTTATTTTTACTGATGTAATACAGAAAACCACCTATGGCAGTGGTGGGACTCTTACACTCATGTCTTTAGCGAGTCAGAGTCTCCCCAGGGTATTTCCATCAGAGACCAGGCCTCTTGGATGATTAGCAGCTAATGCCTCCTGTGATTTCCTTAAATCGATGGACGACGGGTTTGTTTGTGTCTCCCCCCGTTTCTCAGCCATTTAAGTGTCCATATTTGCGACATATAAAATAAAAGTAAAGTACAAATCGACTGCGGACATGTATGTAATGCTCGGTTTCGCTACCGAGTGCATGAAAAACGTTTTGTTTTTTTTTATCCCTCTTCTGCACTTGATGTGAAACACGATATCGATTTCATGGCAAAACGGCCTGTAAAATTAAAGACATCTGTGAAATGGTTCTAAATGTCTCCTCTGCCATGAGACAGACAGAGAGAGAGAGGGCGAATCAACAGATCGATGCAGAGATGAGATGGTCGCTGGCTTCTCCCTCACTCACACGGGGTCTAATGGCTGAAGCTGCCAGTCTGTCACTTACTCAGTGTTTACATGCATCTTTCTATCTCTCTATTTCTTCAGCCCGATTCCATTTACTCCCTTTTTCATTTCTCCTCCACTTTCTTTTCTTTTCTTTTGGCTCTCTGTCTCTGTGCAGACCGAAGCCAGCGCTTCAGTAACTCTGTATTCAGGATTATAATATGGCCCCTCGATGAACTGGACGTTTGGATGGCGATGCTATTCGGCCCGCGATGAATAGACTGTGATTATCTTTAATGACTCATGGATTCCATTAAAACATTCATAGCACACTCAGTGGCACGGGTCATTGTAATAACTTTGTGGCGTGAGGGAGAGAGCGAGAGAATGAATATCTCTATGCTTCATCACGTTAAAATGGATATTGTGGCTTTTCAAATATCTGATACCTAAAGTATCAGAAAACTGTTGTACTCTATAATCATCTTAATTTCACCCTATGAAATGCCTGATACTCATAATTATTTACACTTTTATGTAAATGTTTAATTGTTTTAGATAGGGTCAACTCCAGAATTATTGGCACCCTTCATGAAAATAAGGGAAAACGGATATATAAAATTAATGACATATTCAACAAGTGATATTTGGAGCCTAAACAAACGGTGACACTGTATAGTTGTATTTTTACACACTAAAGAAAACTTGCATTTGAAAAAATATTGTTTTTCTTTCTGAAAAACACTGGTTTCAAAATTATTGGCACTCCTACAATCAATATTTGCTGAAGCCTACCCCTGTAATGTAGTGTCTAACAAGGATGGAGACTCTTGTAGAGGATCTTGGACCACTCCTCAGTGTAGAACATTTCAAGCTGTTTGATATTCTTAGGTTTGTGCGTGTGGACTGTCCACTTCAATGCAGCCCACAGGTTTTCAACAGGGTTCAAATCCAGAGACTGAGATGGCCATTGCAAAACATTGATTTTGTGTCCTGCAACCGTTTCTGTGTTGATGTGGATGTATGTTTGGAGTCATTATCTTGTTAAGATATCTATCCACAGCCAAGTCTTAACCTCCTGACCGAGACAGCCAGGTATTGGGCTGAAATATCCTGGCACTTGGCGAAATTCATGAGCCATCAGTCTTCACAAGGGCTCCTGGACCACTAGCTGCAAAACAGCCCCTCTTGCAACTCCAAACAGCTTGTTGTAATGGAGATGGCGTCAAATAGTTGATTTTGAAACTAGACAACCCCAACAAACAACTAAACTGTGCAATACTGTAACTGATCTTTGGGCTCTTCTTTTTCCTCTCTTTAGGTGTCTCTCTCTGAATTCCCCTTTCAGTGAAACATGTAACATTCTGATATTTTAATGTTATGTACAATGCATACTGGTTTACAGAGAACCTGAATTGACAACTAATTGTCACTACCAAAACAAGGAAGTCAAGACCTTGTTTTGATAATGACATAAATGTTTTGTGACTATTCAAGTTAATTGTGCACTAATTTCAAGATGTGTACATAGTAGAAAACTAGCAGCCATTGATTTTGATAGATGCAAGTCATAAAAACCTATTTAATTTTTTCAAACATGTATTTTGTAAGAGTAACAAGATGTTCGGTATAAGAATATGTACTGATTGAGGGTCAGCTCCATCCGGTCCAAGTAACCGTTCATAGGAATGGGAGAGGCCAAAACTGCTTTTTATTGATGATGTTTATCTTTGTTACTTTGGCTAAATTTGATATATGTGTGTGTGTCCTGGCCTTTATTACTCTGTTAATGATGATCCCCTGTTTACAAATGTTTTACACATTTCACGCCGACACTCGATCTACACCTGAGTAGCCGGCTGGGAGAGTTTTGACGTACGAGGCGTTGACAAAAAAATATACAACTCGTTGACTGCTCTATTCATAATGCCAAAACATCTGGCCTGCTTGGGAAGGAAAAGAGAGAAGAAAAACAGTGAGGTTCATTGAGGAAGGTAGAGGCCAGCTGTGAGGCAAAGCAGCAGGCTAAGGTGGCTGTTGAGAGAGAGCGCTATAGCTAGCTTGTTTTTTTTTGTTTTTTTTCTGGGAGAAGTTGAGAAGGAGGCACCATGATGTCATGTTTTCATTGACTGTTAGGTAAGTGCACGAAGGGCTCGAGAAGGTCATGGAAAGTCTGCCACGTCTCAGCGCAATTGGCCGAGACGTGTGCTTTTTAGAGAGTCGTGACCGTACGATTGTGGAATGAGCTTGGAAAGAACATCCAATGTCAATGCAAAGATCAGGTATAACACAGACTGATGCAGGCCTGGAGAAAAAAAATATACATTATGAGCCTAAAATGGAAAACTGCTGACTGAAGGGATGTTGATTCAAAGCGGGACTCGAAAGAAAACCGCACAAAACGTGATCGCATGTGCTAGCAGCAATTTTTTTATAAATAAGGTTAAGGAGACATTGTTCAGGGTCACTCGGGTCATTTTTGTAGACGTAACACAGAAGGGTCCACTAAAAGATTGTCTACTGTGTATATATACCAAGAGAGAAGACTCTCACGCTTTCTTGTTTTCTATAGAGACTGAGTCTCCCTAGGTAATAGCCTTCAGGACCCGGCCCTTTGGATGATTAGCGGCCAATTCCTCACAGGATTTGCGTCGATCGATGGCCGACTGGTGTGGTTGTGTCCCCTTCCATTTCTCTCAGCCGTTTAAGAGCCCACATGGCTTTCTCCATCTGTTCAGCTCCAATTTACGCTCCTGTCCCTAAGGGGGGCAATCAGTACAAGGCTCAAGGCCAGCGTTAGCTTCAGTGCAAACAATGTAGAGATTAGCATCCATCGTTTTAGAGACAGATGCACTTCAGCTAACAATAATTCCAGGTTAAATCAGTGAGTAAGTACTAAGGGATTGAGTTATTTCAACCTCTACCTGCAACCACTGAGTACCCAAACTTACTCCTGCACTGTGCATCCTAACTAGTATTCCCTGAACTGGATAGTCAAGAGAACCATGTAGCACACTAATGTAGGGGATGGAATTAGTGATGTCCAGTAATGGATTTGTTCATCATTTTGACATGATGGTCACATTTCATCACATATACACACAGTCTGAAATGTCTCACCATCAGTCTATGCCAATTTAACAGGGTGTATGCACAGTATAGGGTAGAGTGTTTCAGGAGTGTTCTGGATCTTCTAGGCTACATCATTTAGACACTCCCAATTATGGTGCATTGTGGGATAAAAAAAGGCAATGTATGGAAACACAATTCTTGACTCTTTTTGGTCATGGCAGACTCTTAAAATGGCACCACTGCACTCTTGAAGAAAAGAAAAAAAAAAAAAGATTTGTCAGTTTGGCCCTCTGGAAGATTCCTTAAACGTAGAACCCTACCCTTCTGTTCCAGAAAAGGCTCCAAGGATAAGGAATCTAGAACCCTTAACCATCCAAAGAATCTTTGAAAAATACTTGTATGATAGACTTTCCTGTTATAATCCAAATCTAGCACTTATGCCCAGATGGTCAAAGTCTTTAGAACTGTAAATTCAACATGGGTGCATTTGGGGATTTGCATTAAATTGTTCCTAAGGTCTCCAGGAGAATCTGGCCATCATTGTAATACACTGCGTGCAACCGAACCTGAACCGAGTAAGAAGAGAAAGTGGCAGCTGTTTTCATGTAGTTTTGCAGTGTTTTATTTTGATGGATGAGGTGATAAGCAGGCTGAAACAATCCATGGTTTTGTATTTCCTGTGCTTCCTAAAGTGTGGCTGTATTCCCAATCTGAGATTAGCGTCAGGTTAACCGACCCAACCACTGCAGGAATGCAGAGAGAGAAAAATAAACACCCTTATTTTATGTCAGGGAGTCTATTTGAGTTCCCAGACAGACACTGTACACTATAAAATGTAGTTTTCCTGCTTTAACGCATTCCAATTATACCCATGAACGGCAGATTAGCCGATGAGCTAAGTCTTGAATGTTAAACCAGAAAACGCACTTTATTCCTAATTTTATTACTTTAGCTTGGCCTAAATATCAACCTGTAGATTATACCCCTCAATTTAGAATACTCCTGCGTTTAAATCACGTTCAGCTGAACTCAACGAGCCTAAATAGTAACGTGTGTATTTATTTTCTCTCCATTTAAAGTCACGCTGTAAATGCTCATCGAGCTGAATCATGCTCTAGCCTTGGGGAGACCAGAGTCGACAGGCAAGAGCGGACGGCATCTGGAAGGAATGAGCACACACCAGTGTATTTAGGGGATACAAAGGAAGTAAACCCCATGTGGCGAAACGAAATCGGACCTTGTGTGTGTGTGTGTGTGTGTGAGAAAGAGAGTGAGAATTTGTATTTCTTTCCGTTTTATACAGCATTACCTCATCCTATGATTGATTTGCAGCACTGCACCTGCAAATACAGACTTTCCTTGTTCCAAAATAATTTATCAGCCTCTAACCGACATGGAGGGATCTCAACTTGACACACTGGGGAGGAAGTTTTTTCTTTTTTTTTTTACTTAATTGCGATTAATCACAAGTTTCAATGTACTTAATGGTTTTAAAATAAAATGCATGAAATGTCCAATTAATCGCAATTATCAATGTAGAGGAACATATTCAAACTATTTTGTCATGGACGCCAAAATACACAACACTTACTTTAATTATTTGGCCGTATAATAATGTTTCGTTTTTGTAGTTATGAAGAGAATAGCATCCTAGAGTTTACCAAAACTCTCTATGCCCATGAACCCCCAGATCTGCACCGTTTACATAAGAGAAAAGCTATTTAGCAAAATGCCTGACTAATCAATAAGTTTTCAACCTAGACTTATAGATTGAGACTGTGACTGAGTCCCGAACATTAACAGGAGCTGGGGGCTTGGTAAAAGGAAAAGGATCTGCCCCCAGCTCCTGTTAATGTTCGGGACTCGGTCACAGTCTCAATCTGTCTCAATGCTGTATTTTTCATTATTCTAGGTACTGATAAAGAACCTGCACCTTTTGATTGAAGCAGACATGGCGGATCATGATGGACCAAAAGTTTGCTTAGATACTGTGGAGCGAGACCGTTTCGTGCTTTTATAGGTCGTTAGTAGTACTTTATAATATTTATATGCAATACACGCACCTTTAAGTAAAGGAGAAAACGTTTTGATTCAATTGCATTATTTTATTCTTAATGCGTTAATGTTTTCAAATTACTTGTGTGAGTTAACACATTATTTTGACAGGCCTAATTTTTTAATAAATACTTCCACACGTCAGGGCCATTGATATTTATAGATGGAAAAGACTGCCGAGTTTGGAATCATACTGAGGCCTTTAAATTGGTTCACTGATTCTTTTATTGGTTATAATTTACTGACTTGTGTAGACTTCAGAACGGCCACGTCAAGCATTTCCACCACCTTGCTGTCCAAAGTAATCTTACTTTGTAAGTTAAATTTATGGCAGTTCCACGGTCAGGTTTTGATTTCTCTAACACAAACACTGTTGGACGTATTAAGGCTGTAAATGGGCTGTACGTGAAATTGGATATAGTGCATAAACCAGTTAAAATGTTTTTGTCAAAGATCATTAGTTCCACTACATGGATATATAAATACATTTTAGCAAAGATCACAATCATTAAACAAATATTAAAACTCCAGTCGCACAAATAGTCCAAGAGCAACATTTAAGTCTAGCGGCTCAATTGTGAAAACAACGGGCTTTAATGATTACACACATGGTCTTTCAATTGGAGAGATTATTGCGAGAAATCATTCAGTATTCCTTTGTAATGACATGTTTTCATGCATATTTATGTTCAAAGCATTATTATACCAGAAAAGCACAGGCATATTTTGCTGGTTGTAAGAAAGCACAAGTTGGACAGCAAAATGCACCACAACAGAACAAACACGTACCACGACATGGCTTCTTCATTTGTGTTTCCTGGCATTTCGGTTTTCCTGGTAATTCATGAGCTCGTTACTACCACTTTATATCTGTACTATGGGAATTTTCCATATCCTCTGCGTTGCACTGTAATGC
This sequence comes from Olivaichthys viedmensis, assembly GCA_028565825.1. NCBI lineage: Eukaryota > Metazoa > Chordata > Actinopteri > Siluriformes > Diplomystidae > Olivaichthys > Olivaichthys viedmensis. The sequence continues at coordinate 2,655,885 of JAOUQW010000031.1, read as the reverse complement.
AATGTTATGATCCTGTTGCTGGCTGACTTGTAGATATCGTCATGTATTTTGTATTTAATCTCTTGTCTTTAATGTTGTTGGTATTTAATGCTGTTCTGTTCCAGTTGTTTAGGCAATGAGGCTACTGTGAGAAGACCCTATGACCTGGCAGAAGAGGTGAGAACCATAGCCCCATCTGGGTGGCCATTTTAAATAGGGAATTGTGGGAAACCTAAAGCCAAAGAAAACACAGGAGCTGAAAGAAATCTCCAGACAGAGCTATATGTTTAAGTGCCGTGGAATGGAATGAAGAGAGCGACGGAGTCGATGTGGTCTGGAATCTGTTCAATAGTATAGATGAATTTCTGACCTCTCTTCTCAAATTCACTCTTCTGCCTCTCACCAATCGGTAGGTTCTGAATATCACAAAAGCTGGCTTTACATTTAAGGCAATAATAATACACTTTAAAACACTTTGACATGAAGAATAAGTTGACAGTTCCAGCTCAGGCTCTTCATCTTACTCATAAGGTGAAAAGGGCGAATATTTTATTGTTAGCTAAATTTGGATAAAAGATTCTGGTGATGAAGTAAGCAGAACGGGTCGCTTTAGGATTATGGCTGCAATATAGTGAATAATTACTGTAAATAAACTGGATAAACCAAAGCCCCAATGAACCATCTTGGAATTGTTATTTCAAACACAATCCATTATTGGCTTTATTTATTCTGATGATCATTTTGGTTTAGGGTTTGGGTTCCTCCTGATCAAACTCAACCATTCATACATGCTATGAATATTCATTGCAATGAAATTGTTTTTGAATTGTCTTTCGAATTCCTTGAATTTTGCGTCAGATCAGATTTCCTGATCAAGGCTATAATGAATCTATGGCTAGAGTGTGGTTTGAAATGATAAATGAATGGCTGTGTATTCTATATTGCAGATTGCTGCGCTGTAATGAAGTGGATACTCCATGTTAAGTAACATAAAAACAACCTGAAAACAAATGATTTTGTTGGATCTGATACGGGTGTACTCGTAAGAAAAGCTACATGTGCCAACTCTGCCCCTAATCTTAGCCTTTTGTATCTTGGCCCATGTCAAATCGTACAAATTTGGAACCATGAGACCGTGTTGCCTGAGCCGATTTCTCCATGCAAACTCCTATCTACCCAGGCTTATCGTACCATGTACCCTACGTTGCGTTTAAGCACCTTAATAAGTGAACGTAAAACAAGGCTAGACAGAGCCTGCAGGTCTCCGAAAAAACAAACACACTTTCATTCGCGTGTATATCCACTCCATTTTCAGGAGTTTGAGAGAAATCTTTGAGAAAACTCTTCTTCTGCTGGAGCTATCGGTAGACTGCCTGTCAGAAAAGTTAGACGGAATGAAAATATGATAAATCCTAGGTGCTCTACCCAAAAGTTCTATCCTATATCATCCCCAAAGTACTCCCTCACTCTCTAAAAGAGTTTTCAGTGAGAAACAATACAGGTGAGGGGAAAAGGGAGGGGATAAAAGAGACAAGTGATCCAAGCGCTTTGTGAGAAAGCACTGCAGGAAAAATTTGAATAAATCAGGTCTAAAACCCAGGAGGTTAAATAAGGTAAGAGGCCGTATATTACAGCACAGTGAAATAACACTCAGCGAGTGTGAAATTGCAGTAGCCTGCAGGATTCCAACTCGCGCTTTATTGTTCCATGTCATGTGTGAAATGTGGAAAGTGTGAACGGTTATATGGACCTGGAAAAAAACTGCTCGCGCTAATTTGAATGCCGTTTGATTTATTTACAATCTGTTTGGGTGAATGCTGCAAGCGGCAGACACTCTTGAGGACGATAATCTAAAGGTCGATTTCGAGAGCATCGCAAAGCTGAAATAATACCCCTGACTCGTTTCTCCTCTTGAGGAGGTTTTATACTGAAGCAATTATTCATGCTCATTCGCCTTTCTCTCTCTCTCTCTCCTTCTCTGTCCACTAGCGTTGTTTGTGCGCCCGGTCCGCTAATTGCTCTTCAACATCTGAGTTTTTCTCCGGGTCTTCATCTCCAAACTGCAGGGAGCCATTAGTCTTCCCGAAGCCCCTTTTAGCGCTCGAAAACTGACATTAATTACAGCACTTAGAGGGGCTTTTAATTACACTCGATTATGCTTCTCGTTTAATAACGAGTGGCCTGAGCTTATAGGTAGATTGATAGTCTGATAGATTGGCGAGAACATCCTTTTGTGTGCGTTCCCAAATTAACGTGGTAATTATGGCGTTTCTGTGGCTCTGTGGCAGAATAGAGGGGGCTGGTCTCCCCGAAGCCACGACAAAAGGCCGTCAAGCAAGGAGGGAGGTGGCAGGTTTGGGTAGCCATTTGAAAATGGAGAATAATAGGAATCTGAAAGCCAAGGAAAATGCAGGAGCTGCAGGAAATCTTGCGGACGGGTTTCTATACGTTTGAGCGCCATGGAATGCATGAGAGAGGAGGCCAAAGTCAGTGTGGTCTGGAATCTGTCCTGAAGTATATATTAATTTCAGACCTCCTTTATTCTCAATTTCACTCCTGCCTCCAGCTCTTACACACCCACATCTGTAGGTCGGGTTTTTACCTTTACAAAAATATTGGAGTTTTCCACCATGCACACATACCACACAAGACTGAGATGCTTTGTGGTTTTCAACGAGAGAGCAAAGGGGCATTTCTTTATGTCGGTGGATGGTTTACCATCCAAACCTCATTCTTTTATTTTTAATGGGCTGTCCAACAAATCACGTACCAAATGGTTAAGAAATTGGAATTGTTTGTCTTAAAAGGGGAACTAAGATGCACTGGATATATGGTATACTTTTTATATTAATTCATTTGTCCGATGCTTTTATCTAAAGCTACGTACAAATGTGTGAGGGGACCATTCAAGCACAGAGCTGAGCAGTTGAGGGGCAAGGGCCTTGCTCAAGGGCCCATCAGTGACACTCTGGTAGTCCTGGGATTTGAACTCCTTCACTAGCACAAAAGCTTAACTGCTGAGCTACTACAGCTCAATATACCAAAATCTAGAGCCAGCTAGCAGAGTTTGAATTTAAAAAGCAACCATTATACAGTCTATTTACATACTATATTTTCTAAAGTGGTTTTATTTGGAATACTCTATGAAAAGGAAACCCTCTGTTCTACACAGAACCATGAAGGGTTTCCACAGGGGGACAAAAGAAAAAGAATCCTTTAAGGTGCTGGATGGATTTTTTTTTTTTTTCGTAAGAGTGTAACACCCTGCAGTGTTTAGCACCAACCAGAATGCCCCAAAGACACTGATTAGAGCCATAACAGCAGGGGTAGCTCCATGGTTAAGGTTTTGTGGATCGAGTGCCTGGAAGATTGAGTGGGCCCTTTAGCAAGAACCTTTACCCTCAGAAGATTAACAATGTGCTTGAATTGTATTATACACTTTTAGAAAAAAAAAGGGTTCCTTAAGGGTTCTTTGAATATTTGAGCGTTCCTAAAGCTTCCTAAAGGGGTTCTACTTGGAACCCTCTCTGAAAGGGAAAACCTCTGTTGTCGGCTTCTACATAGAACCTTTAAGGGTTACCCCAGAAGGACAAACTAGGCAACCTTTTAGGTTGCTAGGTGAAAGCTTTTTTCTTTTCCTCTGAGTGTACCCTACACCTTCATTTTCCTTTTTCTGATAAATGCATTTGCTAAATGTAATGGAACGTGATTGGTTCCACTACGTTCAATCTGACTTGCAAGATGGTGGATCTCCAGAAGTAGGTCTAGTCATTAGATCAGTGATTCTCCGTGGCCAGTTCTGGTGACTTTGTGTTGGAAGTGGCGTTTTCCCTGGAGCAGCACAAATTATTCTTAATAGAGACCTTTGTAATTGTTTTATGAGTGCAGTTGGGTTTGTTAAAGCAGGAAAACACCAAAATGTGTCGGGTATTAGATGCCAAGGACAAGAGACGACAAGGTTTTTGGCCTTTGTTAACTTCATATTGAGTTTGTCATTAAGGGCACTTTCCACACATTCTATATTTCTATTGCATTTTCCATCTGTTTTCCCAAAACATACTACAGGCGCTGTGTAGAGTGCCCTACAGGAACCATAACACGACCGCAATCCCTCATAAAGCCCCTATAACATCATCTACACGCTTTCTGCCAATTTCGAAATCCACCATAGATGCTTTGTTTGGCCGGTTTGAGTTCGAGCACTCACATGGAGAATTTTTCTGAGGAAACGATAGACTGATCTCTGCACAATAACCATGAAAATTATAGATGAGTTATAAAACTGCTGAGTGAGCGGCCGTTGTGGTCGCGTTCGGTGCCGGGCCGTTGAATTTCAAAAAACACAAAAAGCATATGGGAAAAAGTAATAATTCCTAAAGCAAATACTCTATGCTATGTGAAGTTGAAAACCTCAGTGTGGGTGAAAAAAAAATGGCTTCAAAGCTGGAGTCTTGAATAAAATAAAAGTGAAATAGGGAATTTTTCCCATAGAATATTGAACTCCGGATAAAAGCTGAGGTTAAGATCCCCTCGGTTATGAAGAATAATTGTGAGAAACTTTCAGACAAACGCCCAGAGACTCGAGCACAGCTGGCTGAAGGGACAAACACGTGGGAAAACTCGCAGCTCCTGCTAAATGATACTGTTCGGCAATGGTTTCAGCGGAGGGAAAATATGAACTGATGTCACATGAATTATGTCACCGTAAACCAAAATTGTATTCAATTTTTCATATTTGACACGCAGCATTTCCCCCCTCAGGTTAAAGCATTTAGTCGTGTAGCTCAGCCAGAACACGTGTGAATTTCTTCACATTACTTTACAGCGCTGTAAACATGCATGAAGGACTGCCTGCAGGAAATATATGTTGAAATTATTTTACACAATGACTAGCATAGATATGAGGAACAGATCACATTTCATATGCAACTCTAACTGTAGCTAGCCTGGCTGTTACCCTCTTACCTTTATCGCACTAAATGTTTGAGTGCATTAGCAGCCAAAACCTCTACCGACTGCTGTGTATCCAGGACTGTGTCTGAAATAGAGTGCTATTACACACTTGTACTGCTACACACTTATCATATTTACCTGACTGTAAGTCATACCAGAGTATATAACACACTCCCCAATGACCCAATGTTATTTAGCCTCTATTATTTTATTTTATTTATTTACATACTTACATTGACTTTGTAAGTAGGTTTACGTAATTTTATTTTATCCTTCTGGCGCTCTTTTCTTCCAGATTCCCCATTTTGACACCCCTATTAAATATACTGAAACCTCCTTCTGAAGATTCTCTGTAGCATCGCTACTCCCCAACACCTCCTGTTAAAATAAGAATAATAATAAGAAGAAACTCAATGTATTACTGGGAAATACTAAATTTGCGGGTCTTGCACTCCTCATCCTTCATTAATGAACCAGGCATTTTTATTTTACAGTTTAACTGGCTTAATCGAATAAAGTCAAAGTAACAAATTTAACATCAGCGTTCAAAAATGGGCTTACAAATGACACGTACCTTACTGTTAGCGCTCCTTAACACATATCATCTAGCATAGTGTGTGTATATATATGCTGTGGTGATAATGTAGGGTTCTAAGTGCCTCCAGTTTGGTAATTCTTGCTCGCCATGACTGTTTGTTTACAAACATGATCATTATTGACGAATGTGATTTCACTTCCTGTATCAGTTGGTTTTAATGGTTGGTTTTCAGATATATATGTAACTTATGTTTAAGTCGAAAGCACCCGATTGAGGCCAAAAAAGCCAAACCCAAAGAAAAAAGAACAACTCCAAAACTAGTTGCCTTTTTATGAAGAACTTCCTGTTAGTTATCAAAATTCACCTCACTGCAACAGTTGTCGGTTTCCTAAGTGAGGGTAAGAGGGTCAGCAAGTGTTTTTCCAAATGGCTGTTAATCTGCATTCATCACCAGGGCTAGGTGACTCAAACTCCCTCTTTATCAGTGTCACAACATTCTCAGTGTCCAACATTGCCTGAAGAGGTTGTCCATGAAACATTATAGTCGGGTCCATAGGGTCAGTATTTCCCTATTTGGAACTGGCCAAATGTGTAAATGAGTATTAGGTCTTCTTTTTTCTTCCTTTTCTTCTTTTTTATTGCATGTGATGTTACAGAATTAACTGCTGATGCTGAATTAGCAGTATAGATCGTTAGATAACTTGGCTAATTGGTGTAATCAACAGATGTAGCTAATGTTTGCCTGCCCAACTAGCAAGCAAGTGTTTATATCAGAGAACATGTACAAGGATTATTTGGTAACACTTTACTGTAAGCCAGTGTTCAGAAGGCTGCATGACACCTACATACGTAAGCCCTTCATGACAACTGACATAAACATTTATAAACACTTATTCCAGCAGGCTTATTGTCTTAGGCTGCTTTTGTCAACTTAACTGACGCCTGTTGGAATAAGCATTTATAAACGTTTGTCAGCTGTCATGTAGCCTTCTGAACACTGCCCTACAGTAAAATGTTAACGATTATTTTATTCATATTCTATGTCAGCTGTCATTTTTAGGGACACCAGACACCAACTCAAACAACTAGCTAGCATTAGTATCAGGTAGCTAATACGGCCATTCGCACACAGCTTAACTTTACTTTCCCTCCTGATATATTTTCACTGGAGTATCGTAACCCAGCTGTTTGTCTGTATCTTCTTTCCCGCAAAGGGATGTATGGTTGCTTCAAAGGTTTCTTTGCATTAGCATGAGATCAGGTGGATGTAGATCATAAGGTGCTTCACGTCCACCTTCAGCTCTGCTACATGGTTTATGATCAAAACTCTCTTATTTTAAGTAAGCATTTCTTTTGTACAAGTTATTATAGCAACTTCACATCCATGACTAGTTAATTCACATTTAATGCTTGTGTCTAGTATTGTCGGCTGCTGGCATAAAAATATCTCAAACAAATTGAGTCTGTCAACACGCTGAAAATAGGGTCCTGTTAAGTTTAATACAGTCCTGGAAGATGTTGCTCGCTGAATATGGTTGTGTTCAATGCTTCATTTACCCACATCGGCCATTTTGTCAATATTAGCAGACCGTAAGCTAACGCCTTTAAGAAGCTAATTATCTAACTATTGTATCTGAAGTGCCGTTGAGTGCAGTCTTTTAAGAAGATTGACAAGGTTGCTATAAGTTTACAAGACATGCTGGAACAGAGAACGTCATAACTTTGAGCAGATGTCACCAATTCAATGGCTCGCTAATTAGTACTTTCAATTCAATCCTGACTGGGAGCACAGGGACGCTAAACACATATGAAATCTAGCTATAGGTTACAATTAAATGAAAGAATTTTGCGCGATTTTCAGTGTATGTTTCATTGGAACTTCTTGAACCGACCCAGCTTGAATAAGGCTGAGAAAGATTGACAGTGACGTGACCTTAAACCCGGCGTCGGATTTCAGAAAATCAGATTTTGTGCCATCTATGACATGCCGTCATCGACATAAGATTGACTGTCAGGAAAAATAAGCAGTCTGGCGCTGCAATCGACCACAGCAGAATGCGATCGCTCCAAGGTCACAGCGGGAAATCAAAACCAAGGCAAATACGACATCATCCACAGAATTGGCAAAATTATAGAAGTCTCCGTTTATACTCTGTTTTTCCAATGCGCATAGAATATCGCATGCGGTTGTTTTTAATATTTACAGCTTTTAATAAACGGGTGTGTAACAGCCACGAGGCATTATTTTATGGCATATTTAAAGGGTGTTTATTATATAATAATTTCATCAATTTAAGTTGATGTAACACCTTTATAAACCATATTTACTTTTTTGCTAACTAGTTCAATAGGCTATTAAAGCATGTGGCTGAAGTAATTCTCTGAAATTATAATATAAATTGGGTTTGGCTCTGTTTGCTCCCTAAAACCCAGAACTTCCATGATTTTGCAACAGTTGTTCGACTTACAACTGTGTAAACGCAATATAATATTAAATCTGCACTTTTTAAAGTGGAAACTTTTAAAGGTTTTGTCACGCATACGCCTTGCGCGTGTGGTCTCTAGGCAACAAGCGCCACACAGTGTGTGCGCGCGTGTGTGTTGATTTAGTTCTTGTTTCATGTCCCCGCCCTGTTTAGTCTTGTTAAGTGAGCCCACCTGTGTGTCGTTTGTGAGCGTAATCAGTGTGTGGATTTAAGCCCTCATTGTGGTTGATTGTTTCATGTCATGTTGTGTGTAGCTTGTGTTTGTGAAAATAAATGTTTGTTTGCAACGGCTTGCGCCTGTGTCCTCCGTCCCACCGCGACAACCGTGACAGAATCAACCACCTCAAAAAAAATGGATACAGCAAGCTGCTTTCCATTTCGCCCCGTGGAGAAGCTGCATGATGAGCAAGGAGAAGCTGCATGTGGAATTCGTGGCACATCGCCGCCGGTTCGACAACATCGCCGCCGGTTCGACAACATCGCCGCCTTCATGGCGGTGCTCACTGTGTCGGGGCGGCGCCTCACCAGGTGAAGTGGAGGGCTTAGTTGCGATCCGCCAGGAGGGTGAGGAGCAGCGGGTCCGGCTTGACTCGTCATGCGGCGATTGGCGTAGAGCCGTAACTGGGCGGGGTGAGCTGTCGCCGCACGATGAGCACACGCCACCAAGCCAGCAGCAGCCTCCGCCGGCTGCTCCCCCGGTTGCACCAATATCCGGACACCCAGTTGAGCCACTGGAGAGAGGCTAAAGCAGCCCCGCAGCGACTCAGAGCCAGTCCCAGAAGCTGCTCAGCACCAACCCAGCCCGGCTTGGCCGGATTCCCTGACGCCGTAGGAGGTGTGGCCAAAGTCCTTGATCAGATTGTTGCACGAGTCATCTGTACTAATCACCTAAAAGACAAAATTCTTCTTTTGTCCGTAATCTTTACTAAAGTGCAGCGACTTTTTCCCGCCTCTGATTTTTTAAAACGGCCTCTGATTTTTGATTACGTCACCGGTAGAATTGCAGGCGGGACAAAAAATATATAATAACCAATCATTTTATGTCATGTTTCACCTCCCGCCCCTGGGTTAGTGACCGATTATAAATGTATTTACACTACTTAAGAAAACCTATGTTTGAAAAAAATATTGTGTTTAAAATAAAAACTATACAGCGTCCCCACATGTTTAAACTCAAAATATCACTCATTGCATGCATGTGATCTTTATTTCTGCTCGTTTTCACGAAGGGTGCCAACAATTTTAGAGTTGACTTTGTGTGTAGACCAATAGGAAAGGCTACTTTACCTTACCGGTACTACACTATTCTAACTCTGGCTCAATTTATATATATTTATGCATATATATGCATAAATAAAAAGGCAGTGAGGACAGGAGCAACTGCCAATCTGCAATGTGATTGGACAATAATTTAACACACAATGTGCTGGATCTTTTTTTTAGAGAAATACACAATGTGCTTCTTCTTTTCTTATCCCTAGGTTTTTTACGTATTTATCACAATATTATTGTCACAACACACCATCATTTTAGAGAGTGCAGCTCAAGTTTTCTTGTCCTCTTCATTCTTAATTCACTAGTTTTCCAAGCCGTGCTCTAAGGTTTCCTGGTTTTTGTTTTCCGCATGGACGATTCAGAACACGGATTTTCCAATAATGACTATGTCTGCCAGGGTTCTGACCCCCGTCATGGACCATGACTGATATTATTGGATGCCCCCCCAACAAAGAGTCTGTAATTGCATCTTGGTGCCTAAGCACTGCATTGTTCTGATTTATGATTTGGAGTCATCTGTCACGTTGAAGCACAATACAGGACGTGCTGATAGACGTGAGGAGAGACAGATTTTCTGTGGCATCTGTATCATATTCTGGTTAATCCTGCTTGCTTGTGAAAGTCTCGCTAATCCATTAACTCCAGTTTTTTTGTTATTCCATTCCATCTCATTGCTTTGACATTAATGCTTATGTAGTGTGGTTGTGGTGCTAGCTTAGGAAATATTGTGTGCATCTCCTGTATGGTGCACTTCTGGCAGGTTATAGGTAGGCTACTTCTCCTTAGGGTTCTACCCATCGTTCTGGATGATAGGATTTTTATGGCGCTGGCGGAAAGTTTACACAAGAAGATACAATTTAGTCCTATTTGGGTGAGATTCATTTCTGTTCATGTAATAAAATATTTACATTTCCTTTTTTGAGGAGACTCTTGCATTGAGGTGGCGATTATTTACGTGGGACGAGCAAGTTTCCAGCAAATTTTTAATAAAATAAAAAATTCCCCTACAAACTGAAATCTTTGTCACAAATGGTCATATGAATTTATTCAAAGAACAATCATAAAAACACCATAATATTATAATAATAACAAAATAATGTCCTGTGCAGATATAAAGTCAGGCTGTAGCTGTAGCTGTCACAACAGTCCATTCAACAAGAAGAAAAGAAAGTCTTGGACATGGAATGTCTGGACGTTTTTAAAAGGTCTAGGATTTCATGGGGAAAGGGCAAGAACTCTGCACTGAAATGTTACTTGTTTCATTTTTAACAAAAAAGTTACATACCGCAGCTTTAAAAAAAAAAAAAATTCTCATTAGTATGTTGACTCTCACTATCGCTAATTTTGCTGGCTTTGAAATGTGTTGGCCAACCATTTAAAAAATACGTCTTTACGTCTCCTAGTAGAGGGATTTGAAACGCAAGCTTTGGCCGATGCTTGTCCCTTTCCCTCTGCCTAATGATCGTCTTTTTTTTTCCTTGGACAGTCATTTCTCATGGTCACACAATGCCACAATAACACTGTTCTCCAAACGACCCCCACGGCGTCTGAAAACACACACGCTGGATATTCTTAAATCTTCCCAGTAGCAGACCGAACAGGTGTTCAACAGCTCTGCTGTTCTCCCGGGTCCCTTAAACATTCCTGTTTTCCTCATCCATTTTTAATGTGCTGTGTGTGTGCATGAGTTGTGGCACAGTTCCCCATGTCAGAGTGTACAGAGTAATAAACTAAACTAATGAAAATGCCATAACAGTCAGAGTCGGAGTGCTGGCTTTTTCCCCCGAGGGTGGAAACATTTTGGACAACGAACACTAATATTGGCCATCTGGAACTTTCCATTTTAGTGGTTCACCATAGCAAGCACCTGTACTGTATGAAATAAAAAGCAGAAATAATTAAATGTTATTCCTCAATGATGATGATTATGATGATGAACAGCATAAATTATGGGTGGGATTCATTTGTGGTCCAGCTAATTCAGGTTAGCCTCTTTCCAGATGTTCTACATAGTAAATGTAACTACAGATAGTGTGTGTGTGTATCTGCAATCCATCATCACTTTGCTTACACACAAAGTGTACATCTGATGTAGTTAGTGTTTAATCATGGTTGTATCTTATTTGGCAAACTAATTCCATTCCATCCTCAGTAAGCACTTTATCCTGGTCAGGGTCGTGGTGGATCCGGAGCCTATCCCGAAAACACCGAGTGCACACCAGTCCATCACAGGCAATCACACACTCATTCAGTCGCTCACTGGGAGGTGGGAGGAACCTGGAATACCCAAGGAAAACCCAGGCGGACACAGAGAACACCCCAAACTCTGCTTAGACAATGACCAGAGCTCAGCATTGAACCCTGAAGCTGCGAGGCCGCAGCACTTCCTGCCACCGTACCGCTTCAAACCACTTCCTTTTTTAAAATATCAAATCAGATAGTACACATCACTTTTCCAAAATCTGATCAAATATAACAGAGGCTACCTCTTTACATTTTTACATGTCGGTTCCCGTGGAGACGAGCACCTTTTGTTTACGTTTTCACATGTGTCTTTGTTTTGGTTTCAGCCCTGTCTCCGCCCCTGTTCTGTCATTGGTTAATTAGCCTGATTGGTTCACCTGTTTCGGGTCGCCCCCTTGATTAGTTTGTTTCATTGTCTCGCGGCGAAGTATTGTCGTGTTTTCATCTGTCAATTCCGAGCCTTGTTTTCTATGTTCTTGTTCTGTTATAGTTTCCTGGTTTCTGACTTCTGCCCGTTTTATTGTTTTAGGATTATGGATCCCCCTTGTCTGACTTTGCCCGTGTGTTATTTGACCTATGCTTTAAATAATGACGACGATTCATGAATTTGCCCTTTTAATAAACACGCCGAGCTTACGCACTTGCGTCCAGCCTCTTAATCTACAACCAGCACGTTACAATGATGCTAATAATGACGCCGAGTTCATTTTAGACTAGTTTCTTGCCGTATGTCCAAAACCGTACCCTATCCATTATATATATATTTTGGGTGTTTTACCATTATGTAGTCATGCCCATGAGCATAGTCATAAATCTCCAGTGTTCTCGTGAAATCCCACAAGGCCCTGCAATAAGTTATTGTCCAAACAGTGTACACGGGTAGAAAAACCGGTTCCTCAAAGGTTCTTTGGATAGTTAAGGGTTTTTAGCTTCATAAAAGGGTATCTACTGGGAAACCTCTCTGAAAAGTAAACCCTCTGTTGTACTGTTCTACATAAAATCTTTTAAGGGTTCCCCCCAGATGGACAAACCAAAGAACCCTTTATGGTGCTAGATGGAACCTTTTTTTCCTAAGAGTGGACCCTAGAGGGTATAGACCATACCCATAACACACTTTGTAGGGAATCAGAAATAGGGCACCATTTTCAGACAGAGAGGCCCCATTCAGTTTGGAAACTGTTGTCACTTCCTGTTTCTTGTCTCCGTAATTTGGATATAGCATAAATGACGTGACCATATACCTTCATACTAAATGGGCTACACTGCGTATAGGTGGAGCTAGCGATTTAATAATATTGATGATCATTATATTGATAATTCATTTTAGATTCATCTTCTCAATTACCGTTTTTTGGCCTTGATGTTGCCTCCTGTTTGTCTTGGCTTGTCTGACTTGTTGCTAATCCAACAGAAATGAACTTGTGATCACTTCTCCATGTTGGCGCGAGTGACCATATTTGTGTGACCAGATTGATGAGGACAATGATTATGATAATAATAATAATAGTATAATATTAATAATATCTTTTAACCGATTATATCATGCCAACGTGGTCAGGCTATTCCAACCCATACTGACTATAAAATTAGGGTTCGGGATATTTAGAGACGGAAATGGACGCACAAGTTTGTATTTATCCGACACCTTGGACCGTGGCCTCCCCACAGACTGTGATTTTCCCAGCATGCTCCCTCTGAAGGGAACGAGTGACTCCCCCAAACAGCATTAGCTGACACGGTAACTAAGCAAAACAGTATTGTTTGGACTGACATCATGGCGGTTTGGCCGAACCCAGCGTCCGAACGAAGGAGGGAGAAACAAGTGTGTGTGAACACTTGAGTGTGCTCCCAAACCACTGGCATGGATTTGTTGGGCATTAGCATGTTAGCGTTAGCCCAGAGGGTTCAGTAGGTCCATTTGGACTCTGGTATGAGGTAATATTTAATGACATTCGATTTTGGATGGAACCGTACTGGTTGTGGACTTCACACTGGTGCAGCTGAGGTCATTTCGATCAGAAACTTCCGAAAACAGTGCCAGCGCTAGCTCTTGGCTTGCTAATAAAGAGTGTGTTAAATGTACCCATTACAAATTTTATTTGGTACTTTGTTGCTGTTGGAGAGCTTCTGTTGTTGCAAGCCTAGAAATCAGGTTGGCGTCCATAGCACTTGCTGATTGGAGCTTTAGAGAATGGCATAAAGGAAGAATTTGTAGTTGAAGTAGCAACTTCTGCTGAGTGTTGCAGGTTTGTTAGACGTTAGCATGTGTACACTGATCTGAGACCAGCATGTTGGTTTGTATTGTAATGGCTGAGGTTTAGATGATGCTGATTTTCAACATTGAGTTTGTTTTTTGCATTAGCCTAATTGTAATTTGGATATTTGTTACAGTAGGTGTGCTGTGCTTCGTGCGCATTACAGCACACGCTTTGACTAGGAGGAAACATTTAAATATATTACAAAATATAAAGGCTTCAATAAATAAACTTAGTACAACTGATTTAATTTCACTTATTATGGAAAAAAAGCATTTTGGCTAATGTAGATTTACGTGGTCTAGCCAGACGGTGAGATTTTGGAACTGTCTTGAATGATCAAAACCTTTTTTAGACGTCCA
>JAOUQW010000031.1:2630212-2640681 GCA_028565825.1 Olivaichthys viedmensis | reverse complement strand
TGTAGATTTACGTGGTCTAGCCAGACGGTGAGATTTTGGAACTGTCTTGAATGATCAAAACCTTTTTTAGACGTCCACAGACCTTCAAAAGGGGTCCTAGTAAGACGTCCAGATATTGAACCTGTATTGGACGTATCACAGACACATAGATTAGGGTCTGAACCAACCAAAGTGATATAGACATGATCTGTAGGTCTCTCCAACGCCGTGTGTTTGCTGGGCACATTCTCGGCATGGCATCAGCTATGAGGTAAACAGTAACTCATGTTCTAACAGTTATATGCAGGTCAGTTACTGGCCTCATATTTCTGTACCTTAAGCTAGAACTACTGTAATTAACAAGCTAGTGTGGGAAGGTATGCTTGGCGCTAACATGACCTTTGAAAAACCCAAATTTATTCTAAGCAGACATTAGCTTAATTGTGTTGTGCCCATTTGTTTGTGTTTTTTAACGGTAGATGTCAGCAGTTACAATAGTTTGTCGATGCATCAAATAAATTTGTGCTTTAAAAAATGATCAAACACTCGTCATGGCAATAAGAAATCACCCAACTGTAGCCAAATCATAACCTACTATGCTATTGAAAATCATTGGGGTGGTAGAGAAAATTAGCATCATCAAGTGTTCTGAAAAACTAAGGCTACTGATGGTGAATTACAAGGTTTCAGCATCAGCCACCAATATTTTTCTTCTAAGCTGACAGAATTTAGGGGATCTTCAAGCAACTTATTGTTTGGTAAACATAGTATATGGAAGAGGCTCCTGATTATGAATTTTCCATTTATTTGAACTATATGTATAGACAAAGACATGTCATAATTCAAAATCAAATGCAAAAAAAATAATAATAATTAAATAACCATAGTAAGATATGAAAATATTTTTCCATTACAAGATCATGGATTTTCTTTAGAAAATATCAGTTAGCCTTTTCTGTTCACCGACTCCACTGTCACCTGTGGTAATTGCAATAATTATGTATAATTTTGTGGCTGTGTGGTATGAATTGCATAATTTTTTTTTGCAGTAAATACAGGCAGCCTGCCCAGTTTGTCAAACGGTGTGACTGTGTGAGATATAGTCCCACCCTGCTGAAAACCCAAATGACTTATAATTACATGGTAATACATTTATACACATTTCAACCATTCTGTCAAATATTAGCACCTGGGACACATCCTTGGTGTATTATTGCAAGAATTAACTAAAATGCTGAACTGTACTGCCCAAGGATACTGAAGGTACAGTTATATGTCATACGGTAAGCCTATAGCAAGCAATATAAAAAATCTATATTGTCTCACCAGATGTTTTGGCCATTGACATTGTGAACGAAAGATGAGATGGCCAGTGTACATGTAGTATAGGGGTTTTTCTTCGATTCAAACTGTAAAGTAGCCATATTTCTGGCCAACGTAGTCCCATAGGAATTCATAGGAATCTGTCAAATTGATTCGAAAGCATGAAGAAATCAATGTATTTTTTTCATCCACACACCAAAGCACAATCACAATCACAATCTTGACAAGCTTCACTTTTGCAAACCTGAGAGTTCAAATCCCGGTTCTGCCATCTGCCACTGTTGGGTCCTTGAGCAAGACCTTTAACCTTCAACTGCTCAGCTCAATTGTAAGTCGCTTTGGATAAAAGTGTCTGCCAAATGAGTAAATGTAATATCTTCTGTCTGTTTTATCTGGCATTTTATTGATCAACTGTTGTTACATGAGTCTGCCGACAAGGCCTTGGTGGGTAAATAGAGGTGGTTTAAAAGGTTAAAAAAAAGAATACACACAGGGTCATGAGTTGGATTAACTTTTCTTCTATCCCCATTCCACCAAAGTTGTTGAGTTATTTACTTCAATCTCGCACACCCACGGGCCTTCCGGCTGGCTTTAAGTGCAGCATCACGAACTGCAGGAATGAATAGCAAGGCCGACTAAATGATTGTGTAAGAGCTTTAGCAGCTCCTGCAAGCACAGTCGGGACTGTCGTCCTCCTACTTAAAAAAAAAAAAAAGAAGAAAAAAAAAGACTCTTCGTCAAAGCTTTTAATACAAGCATATCATCTTTAAGTACTGCCTTAATGGACATTGACGCTGCAATCAATACAGATCGACTGAAAATACAGCACATTTTTTTGCATAAAAGCTAAAGTCGTTTTGCATCAACAAGGCTTTAGTTGGTGCATATGATTGAGAGAACTTGATACTTGGTATGAAAGTTTCTGCTGAGAAGGATGTCACAGGCCATAGAAAGTTAAAATCCATTTCATTATATCAGGGATGTTAAAGTAATCTACAGCCGACAAACGACACCAGAGAAAGAGAGAGAGAGAAAAAGGGGCAAAAATGAGACTCCAGACTTTCTGTTCCTCCCATTAGCCAACATGAATAACCAAATGGATGAGGTAATGGTTTGAATTTCTGCCCTTTGCTGAGAAAAAAGACGTCCTACTGAGAAAAGACAATCTACTCATCAGGGGTCCGCATTGCGCTCACTGTAGGGCATAACGACAGTCAATGAAACTCCTTTAATAAAACTCGCTTTTATGACAACAAAGTTCTGTGTTGCAGGGCATAATCATCTGTTAAGGCATGAGTTGCCTATTAGGATCCAGTGATGTGTTCGAGAACTTTTGAGTGTGAAAGAAGGGCTAGATGGAGTCATGAAGGCCTGTCTAAAAGCAAAAAATTACTCAGTGCTGTTTGATTCATTCTTTAATTTCTAATTTCTGGTTTACTGCGCACTTGTCGACTTCCCCTCGTCATTTCCCCTTGGTTGGTTGAACCTCCATCGCATCTTTTATCGCAATTTAAATGAAGTTTGTTAGGCCAGAGAGATCGAGTCAACATCAGTATGTATTTCAGGATCAGGAATTACCCACAAGCCATTGCTACATACTGTATGTTACATTCAAATGGGGTCATGTTCACGAGATGATCAAGTTCAAGTAGGTTTTTATGATTCCACAGGAACAGCCCACTCTAGTGGCCTTCACAACTTCGGAAGTTTACATTTTCCGCTACCTCCAAATTCACGAGTTGTGACAAAATGTTGACGTTTCTCGATATGCCAGAACTGATGGAAGTTCGGTTAGCGATCAATGCTAGGTGTAATTTTAGTAGTACATTGTCTTTTCTTGGCAATTTACCAACATATCTGAGGAAAATGTTGATATTCCCCATGGTTTTGTCGCTACGTTTTTACATCGCCCGTATAAAAGACTTATTGAATCCTGAATCTTGGTCACATCTTAAGGGCTGTCCTTTCACTTTTATCAGCTCAAGTAAAGTTTGTTATATAACCACCTGGAGGCCAGAGGGATCGAGTCAACATCAGTGTATATACTTCGGAAGCAGGAATTATTACTCACAAGGCATTGTGATCTGATGCAGTTTCCTTTTCAAACCATCTGTACAGGACAGCTGGTGGGTGTTCATTGCTAGCTAGCTTGTTAGTTAGCATACTAGGAGCAATAGGAACAGTAAAATACATAACATTTAAAAAAAAAAAAAAACATATAATTTGAATTCCTACATTCAGTTTGCGTTTTATTACTCCAACCCATCTGTCTGTACACGAGATCTGAAGTAACTTTGTTACTTTAATCCGCTAGCTAACTCGGAATTCACTTTTTCAATATGGTGGAACCAATCGAAGTTCAGTTAGCGGTCCATTCCAAGTGTAATTACATTGTAATTTTAGTCGTAAGAAAAGAGTCTTTTCTTAGTAATTTACCAACATATCTGAGGGAAATGTTGATATTCCCAACTGTTTGTCTTGTTTTGACGGTATAAAAGATTTAACAGCTACATGCTAGCTAGCTAAATCTTTAGCCTCAATCATTAGCTAGTTTGAATAGAGCATCCATATTTCCAAGTTGCCCAGCCAAAGTGTTCTCGTTACTTTAACCAACTGAACGGTGTCAGCACAAATTCACAAGTTCCATTTGAACGCACCAATAGACCATTAAAAATGGCTACACAACACTATGTAAATGTCATTTACAGCATAGAGTTAATGCTTTCCTTTCATTTCCTGTAGCAAAGCTCATTTTCAAGCAAGTATGATAGACTCATCATAGTGCTTTCCCATGCACAGCACCGCTGGACGAATTGTCTGCTTCTTCTTTTCCCTTGATGTCTTTTCGGTGTACTTCTTACCGCTCAGCCCTTGGTTGTTTAGCCATAAATTCCCATCGATTCCTGACAGTAGAACAGAATCCCTGGTTGCTTACGCCAGCTGCCACGAAGCATTATCTTATCCAGAACAAAAGGAGAGAGCAAGATGAAGCAGGAAATTTGTTCGCGTGTGTCAGCGCCATGTTTAGACCAGCGGATTATGACCTTTGTGGTCTTGGCGGCTGCTGTTTTCAGCTGTGAATTTCAAGAGACACGCAGCCAAGTGTGACGTGACACGCTGGATTAAGATGGCAGCTCATTTCTGGCTCCGACAAGCTCACGCTCTCTGACAAAGTCATCAAGACAGCTGGTTTATTCCCCACAGAGAGCTTTTCTCTTTCTCCAATTTGTTTCAAATGCCCTATGTTGTCCACCGTGGATCCTCTGCCTTATAAACCTGTACAATAGGCCTATTTCTGTCTCATCTGGGAGACAAGCCATACTGTCACACAACTCCTTTTGCACTACTGCCACAGTATAGCTGTATAGTAAACATCATACATGTGTAGATCTGCATCTGTGTGGTCTTCTTTTACGAGAAATAAAGCACAATGAATGAAAAGGCCCGAAATAAAAAAAAAACGTATAAATGTCCATCAAACCTACAAATAGCTCACAAATGAGCCAGAATCCAAGCATTTGAGCAGTTGAGGATTAGTGGTCTTGATCGAGGTCACAACAGGAACTCTGGCAGTTTTGGGATTTGAATCCACAATCTTCTGGTCACTAGGACAGAACCTTATCCGTTGAGTAACCACTTCCCCGAAGAGTTCCTCCATTTGTCTGAGGTGTAAAAGTCGGAGCCTGGATAAATAGAAGATGAGGAAAAAGTCTATTTTTGGAATAAATGACGATGTAGCGAGTGAGTGCTCCAGTCTCTCAATGACTGTGTGTGTGTGTTTGGCTGGCACTCTGTTCATGATGTCATCTTGTTGCCCCTCTTCGGAATATTCAACAGAACAGTAGTAGATGGAAACTAGATGTTAAAGTTTTGTCCATGTTTATAGATTACAGCAAGTCACATTGTGTCCTAAACCACATCGCCAAGATATTGAAGTAGATATTTATGGATGATATTTTGGGTGAGAAGACTTCCATTACTTAGCTACATTAGCCTCATTGTTTGTGTTAAGTGGAAAACTGTGTACATTTTATTTTTTGCTGAACTAGTCCTTTTAACTATTTCAGATCTCCATATCATGGTATACCATCATACCAGTATATCGTAACACCACTAATGGAATCGCACAACAATTCTCCTTTTCTTTTCACGAAAAAAAAAAAAAAAACCTATATAGACTGCAAGCAGGTTATACCTGTTCTATTTGGCAAATAAATCCTGAACATCACATTGTAGCATATCCTGCAAGCCTTGCAGAGTGAAGCATTAGTATTGGAGAGTTTGCACCGGTTTGTATTAGCAGAGCTGGGTACAGTGGAACTAAAGGCGCCAGATTACTACATCACTTCAGAATGCCCACATTTTTCACTAGATTATGAAACGATGATTGTCATGAAGCTAATTCGTGCCACGCAGCAATCAATTCGTTCTCATTTCCAAGCTTGGGTACGTCAAGAACATCTGTCTGCGCCTCTAATTCCTCCTTATTCCGGATGGTGAAACGAGAGGAACCCTTTTCCTCAACAGCCGGCCTCCCTGCTCACTTAACCTGAAATTTAGCCTGTGATTTAGCTAAATAAACAGCACACACAATGCTTAATCAGAGACGGAGAGGGAGAGATGAGTGCCAGCCACACACTTCACTGCAATGCAGATACGGCCGTCGCTGCTTCAAATCAATCTGCAATTAGCGTCCTTTCACTGCAGATGTTGTCTCGTACTTCTCTCCCCCCCCAGACTTTTTGCCTTATAGTTCTTGAAATGTTTAGAGAGAGGGGTGTGTGTGTGTGTGTGTGTGTGTACTTTTTTCTTTATAGGAACAGCATCCTGTTCACAACACCTACCAGGGTCACACAACCTAACTTTTACCCAGATTATAATCATAATTCAGTCAGGCAGTTGACACAGAAAATCAAGAATTGTGTGAGGAGCATAGAGATAAATTTCACGCCTCCCCGTCAGACCGAATCAGATTATATCAAACATGGTGAAATTTTTCAACCCGACTCTTAATGTAGTCTCGTAGAGGATGGTGGTCGAATGAGGTGTTCAAACGGAACTCACAAATCCGTGCTTTCGAAGTGGGAAGGCGACTGGGAAATATGGACGCTGAGCATGAGCTAGCTAACGACTGAGGCTACTGATTTAGCCTTGATCTAGCAAGCACCAGGCTTCAAAGTCTTTTATATGAACAACGTAAAGGAGTGGAGACCGTAAAAACAAGAGAAACCCGTCAGGAATATCAATATTTTCCTCATATATTTTGGTAAGTTACTAAGAAAAGTCTCAGTATAACAAAGATTACAATGTCATTACACTTAGCATCAACTGCTAACCAAACCTTTATGGGTTCCACCATATTGAAAAACGTCAGCTTTGTGTCACGACGGAAACTCGGATCTGTCAGAGAATTTCGATGTTCAAAGTCGTGAATACCACAAGTGGTATCATGTGGTATCTTTTTGTAAACACAGTGAACTGAGCCGTTTTTATAAACACGGCAAAAGACTCAAATCTGAATGGATTCCGTCAACAGGCAATGAAAACTGTGAGCATGAAAGCAGTAAATATAGGAAGTAGATGAAGTACAATGGCGGACCGGCAATGGAAGAAATGCGTACTGGGTTGTGGCAGGAACATGAGTGCTTGTACAATGAGTGCTTGTACACTATTGATTGCTGAAGCTTTGAACCAATTGGGTGATTTAAAGATTGCTAGCTAAACTTTCTTAACTACTTGTATACTACTTACCTCCAACTTCCTCTACAGTCTATGCAGTCCATACTATACACCAATAGCAGCAAACTGTGACATGTCCATGTTTGTTTTGCTATCACCATCTCTTAGTAACGGGAAAGCATGTGTTTTTATTTTTGTTTGAGTTTGGTTTCGATTGGCAATGAGTAACACAATTTGTAATTTGAGATACATAGTTGTTCCCCAATTTTGTAGTCACCGTTAAAATCTACACCAATCAGTCAGAAATTGTACGATGCCCAGCCGTTTCACAATCTGTCAGCATTTTAAAAGTCGTATAGTGTATCCAAGGCTTAAGGCATGAAGGAAACATATATGGGAGACCGTAATTAGGAGCCTCGTGCTTATTTTGGCTTCGGCCCATGAGGAACATAGTCAGAAGTGCTCCAACTGAAATCAGGCCACTGCTTCTGAAGGCTGAAGGTTACAGTACATGCTTTAAAACTGCTTCAGAAAAGAAAGTCTCCATTGGTGCGATGCATAAATATTTGCCCCAATCAGGACAGAACATTTTATATAGTTCTTAATGTGATCATTGATGTGTGTTAAATTGGGTCTGTGGTGCAAAACATTGGTTTCTTAAAGCTTCATAAAGCGTGTATCATCTCTAAATGAAGCCTTGAGAAATGACAGCACTGTCTCTGAGTAAGGAACGTGATGTCAGTTGTAGTCATCGTGATGCATCATGTAAAGTGAACGTCGAGGTAATTGTCATTTATGAATGTGTGCTGATATCTCACATCTCAAACAGGTTGTCAGAAATACACACAGTCCCTCAGACACCAGGAATAGCACATAAACAGATTAACCGTTAAGTCTTATTAGAACTGATTCTATGGCGGTATCCCAAATGCTATTTTAACAGGTCACAGTCAATCAAGAAAACTTGAATGGTTTGGGACGTACAAAGAAGAATCTCTAGGAAAGAGAACGTCACAACTTCAGTGGCTAGCAAATAGCCTGCTTGCTAATCGGCTAATTAACGCTTTATACAAGCCTCACAGCCTGCTAGCTCATTGGCCACTTGGTGGTTAGCGAGATAGCACTCTATATAAATCAGATTCAGTTAAAGCCTGATTGATTGCACTGGGACGCTAAAGACATGACCTCTAGCTAATACAGAAGACATAACATGGCTAACTTTGGGCTTCATTTCTTTACACAATCATTTAAATGTTACATTTGTAAAAGTTTTTAAACTGACATGTGTTTACAGAGCATTAAGGGAATACCTTGGCCATAGAGACTAACCCTATGAAGACTTGGAAATAACCACTATCGATGTCCAATTAGAACAGATTCTATGCGTTCCATCATTTTGGGCATTTCTAAAAATGACGTTGTAGTAAGAACACTGACTAGACATAATGTCTGGCGATTGGGACAGATCCCTATGTGTTCACCTCTTTCGCCATCGCTCAATTGAATTTCAGAGTAGCTTTATTGCGTGACGAGGCAGAGAAAAAAGTATTGCCGAAGCGTTTCACTCGGTCTATATCATACATTTTGACTATTTGTCACGTAGGCAATATAAATGCACAATGAAATACATTATAATGAAAAATAAATGAGCAGGTCTATTTAGAACTTATTAGAAATGCATCACTTTTTGTCTTAATTCAGTTGACACATATTCAACTGAATTATTGCTATGTCTATATTTCATTCTTCCTCATTTTAATATTCTGTCTCCCCATGCGTGTATGTGTGAATGCCATTTTCCTCTCTCTTTTTCTCGTCAGTGACGGCACCCGGGGAGAACTCTTCAGGCTAAAAACCCCCTCTTAAATAGGAATATCTCAATCACGCCACAGGCTACACACACGGGTGCCACGTAAATACAGAATCATAGCGAGAGCGAGAAAATGACACACAGCACAATCAAGTAGGTATTCTGTAAGTGCGTATGGCCTTGCTTTTGTGTGTGTGTGTAGTGGTACGAAGGTGATGTGTTTGGTAGGAGTGCAAAAATGCCTTTAAATAAATCTACATCCCTGCAATGGGGCATCAAATCCAGTTGTCTCTTAACAAGAAAGCAGGAACGCCTAACTCGCCGCCTAATCACCATAATTGCCTAACCTTTTTATAATGATAGAGTATTTTCACATAATTAGTGAGTGAACAATTGATGGTTGTTTTAGTTCTGACCACCATGGTTTTCAAACTTTCATAGAGTTTCAAGGACATATGCGATGCTGCCTTCAAATTTGTCAAAAATAATGGTTGTAATAAAAATATGTTGTAATATTCACAAATGAACATTTATTTGGCTTTAATAAATTGATATAATTAGTCGAATGTATGCAAAATGTCTAACCTCTACACTGGCAAAACGCGCAATGAAATGGGACAGGCTTTATCTTGAGAGTATCTGCCCAAAAATTGAATGCAGAGGTACTGATAGTGTTTTCGAATGTCCACGAAAACGATATTGTGTGTTGAATATCACAGTATATCGTTTAGAACAGCCAATCATCAGTCCAAGCCTACTCCTGGTACATTGCTGAAGAGTGTGTGCAACCACGCGCACTTCTCTGACCCTTGTTTGTTTATAGCCGGCGCGAATCGGCCGAAACGCACAAACACAACTCTTTCAATTACAGCCCGAAAGGCCTCAATTAGGCAGCACGCTCAATTTCACAACAATTTTCCTTTTTCCCTCACAGCGAAAGGATTCAGGCCCCCACTGCTGCCTTTCCATGATGACTCTCGCAGCAGGGCTTGATTCTGAACGGAAACACACTACACATTCTCTCTCACACACACACGCGTTGGCCACTGAATGACACACTGCCGCAAACTGCAATTATGGTTAAATGTGACTTATGGTTCGACACCGAGCCAGTGGAGAAAACTGTTTGGTCTCCATGGTAACTCCCAGAGAGGCAGGAAAGCCATTCGATCAGCCTGAAGTTTAGCGTACATGATTGCGGTTTCATGATTTCTTGCATTAGGCGAAAACATTTACAAGTTCTCAATTATTTTTATTGTGAGGTAATCTGAAATGCTTTAATCCCCAGCAGTTTACAACAGCTATGTTAATGCAGCATGGTGGTATATACAATTTTTATTTATTTTTTTATGTTTAAAGGGAAAAAAAAGACTCCATTCTATATATTGCTTTTATATTGCTATTAAATATTAATATAGTAGCAGTTACGTGATGTGTCGTCATCATCGTGAGCATTGTAGAGCAAACTTCAGATTGTCGTATGATCATCATACAAAGAAAAGACCCATGGTATCTCCACATCCCAAAACACTTGCACTAAGTATTCAGTGTTCATGTTAGAAGTTGAGATAGCCATACATATACACTCACCGAACACTTTTTTAGGAATACTATACTAATACTGGGTAGGGCCTCCCTTTGTAGCCCATCCGCCTCAAGGTTCTACGCGTCGTGCATT
>JAOUQW010000031.1:2591614-2612458 GCA_028565825.1 Olivaichthys viedmensis | reverse complement strand
TAATAAGGAAAGTGGCAGGTACCACTTGGACACATATATATATATATATATATATATATATATATATATACTGACAAAAATGCATTAAAGAATTTTATATGAATATAGTTGTTTTTTATATAGAAAACAAACAACTAAACGTAGAAATAAACATCTATAAAAGCAGTCTAAAACTATGCTTTACAGTTAATATGAGATGGTTTTCTTTAGTACTGGGTCATGCGGTGCCTTTTCTGTCCCTAGTCACAAGTCCTCCTCGATAGCTCCTTCCTAAGAAGTTCAAATTCAAGCCAAGCTGATCCAGCGAATTAAGGTCAGTTGCATTAGGTATGTGTGATGAGGGATGAAACTAAACTGTGCAGTGAGGCAAGTAGGATAGATCACAGGCTATGCAAGTCCACTTCCAACTACACAGATTGATAATGAGATTTTACACTGAATCAGACTTACATTCCTCACTCTCTTAACTACAAAACTCTCCAACTCGTTTCACTATAAATAATTCATAGTAGTTCCTGAATCATATGTTTTAAGATGAATACTGAATACTAAGCTGCGAGTTAAAAGGAATTGATGCTTTCCCTGATATAACATACCAGATTAAACTTATTGGCCAATTACAAAGCCCTTCATGAGTCAAACCTGGTGTGTAAAAGCAGGAAATCGCTAAAACTCTGCAGTCTATGGTCCACCAGGACTTGAGTTTAACACCCCTGATAAGCAGCCCACCACAGCATTAGACTAATTCAGGCATTTTTAAGCAGTAATTTAAACCACTGGCTTGGGAGTTAAACTAAGGCTGGATGTCTGAACGATTGAAACCACTATAACTTCTGTCTTCACATGTGCAGGTAAGACAGCAGTTAATGTCTCTCAACAGGCCACAGAGGCTATAAACGCCTCCATGAAGAAAAATTGGACTTATAAAATCACTTTATGGCGTAATTAAGTGGAGTAATTTATTCTTTCAACTTCTGGCAAAGCCTGATACCAGCCGTAAGTTAAGGACTTTGCTCAAGGCCCAACGGTGGCGCTCTGCAAGTCCTGGGATTTGAACTCGGAACCTTCTGGTCAGTGCAAAACCTGGCATCACCAGGAAATGTTGCGACGCTGAACTGGAGTCAGTGCACAGATTCACACACATGATTCAAATCCAAGTCTTCTACCAGATCACATAATTAATTCAATTCAATTCAATTGTATGTGTATAGCGCCTTTAACAATAAACATTGTCACAAAGCAGCTTTTCAGAAATACGGATGTAGATCTAGATCCCTAATGAGCAAACCAGAGGCGACAGTGGTGAGGAAAAACTCCGAGACGACATGGGGAAGAACCTTGAGAAGAACCAGGATCTTCTGGGTGACACCGCGATAGTGGGATTATAAATCATTACAGTAGACAGTCCTATAGAGAACAGACAAACGGCACTAAATGTGTTGAAAGGATACAAAATGTTTGGTAAGATCACATTGTGAACGAAAGTCCTGGGATGAGCATAGGACAGTCTTTCTGAAAATTACACACAAAGTAGTTTGAGAGGCGAGACTTATGGCTGTCATTCAAGCAGTGGGTTGTCATTCACTGCAAATGGCACCAGTCATCATTAATTACGCACAGTTCCAAAGTCAGACGAGATTTAACGCAAAAGTTGGAGGGTGAAACGAAAGTGGACCCAAACAAACTGTGACTCACCCTAAAGTGTTGTGTTTCAAACGGCAAAGTGTGTGTTCTGCAGAGACCGCGAGTGTGATTAATTAAAGCTTGCGACGCTTCATTAGCTTTATAGCCAAAGGTGAAGTTTCGGCTTTTGGGTGGAAAAATAGTTTCATCGAACTTCATCCTCTCTCTCTCTCTCTCTCTCTCTCTCTCTCTCTCTCTCTTTCTCTAGCTTTTTCATTGACTTTATGTGCCTAATGCAAGCGCTAGAATGGAAAATGTTTTAAACAATGGTTGCTAAATTTACATTTTCTATTTATGTATATGTATATATTAGAAAGCCGCAGTTATTGTGGCGAGAGAGCTTTTATTTTTTACTCGAGGGTGTGACAGTAAAAGAGAGAGAGATGAGAGAACACGCACAGAGCAAACCACACACAGCGAGGCTGCAAACAATGGCATCTACAGATGGCTAAGCACCTCTTAAATTCAAAACCACGACAAAGTCGGGGTGCGTTCTGAAGCCGGCTGGTGTGAAATGTCAGCCCATTTACGCAGCGGCATAAATTCATGAGTCAGCGGCTCGCTGTGCCCTAAGGGGCCGTTCAAAGTGCGCTACACAACAAATGTTTGTCGCAGCCGTAACACAATCATGAATTTTTAACACAGACGTGACAGACTTGGTAAATCTGCGTTATAGGCTTTGACTGCTGCAAAACATCACCTGGTCGCGCAGGTCTGAAAAGAGAAAAATGTGGGATATATTAATGTTGGAAAGATGTTGTCGCTCCATGCACTGGAGGAAGAGCAACATATATTTATTTTTGAAAGGCGTAATTTGTCACATCACACTGAGGTGAATAATGTCATCCACAAAGCCACCAGCATTGTAAACCTCTCTCCCCTCTTTCACAGACATAAGGTAGCGTAGCATCCAAGCCATTACTGCCAGCCGATGTACAACTTTTTTTTCCCCCTCAACATTCATCGGAACAGAACCTAACTGAACATTAGCACTAGGAGTGAAAAGATTCACCATTTTGAACCAGTTCTAGTTTAAATTAAGTGTGAACAATGTTCTTTGCTAAAGTTACCTTGTAAGAAAACACCCCTTTGTCCTGTTTGATATGTGTTGCGTACCTGCCTTTAGCTTAAGTGCCAGCAGCTTAGCTAGCTGTAGCAGTAACAATGGGTGTTTCTCAATATGCGTTCTTGTGTGTTCCTGTGTCCTCGCTTGACATCATGTTTTAATGCCCAAGTTGCATTCCAATACTCAAGAACACAAATGCCGAGAACAGTGTAAAAACCCAGAAGTGTTCTTGATCTGCCTCAAAAACCGAGGATGCATCGAGGGGTTTACAAGTCACCTTGTAAGAAAACACCCCTTTGTCCTGTTTGATAGAATAGAAAGCTCCTTTATTGTCACATACACATATACAAGTACAGTACAGTGAAATTGATTCTTCACATATCCCAGCATGTTGGTAAGCTGGGGTCAGAGCGCAGGTGCGCTCTTCATGCTTGTGTCCTTGTTTACCTAGATTACTTGTCAAGAACGTTCTTCTCAAGGACACAACTTCGTTCTTCGCGTTCTTGAAGCATCCAATCTGCCTGGTAGTTACTGTACATTCACTGCCAATGCTTTTAACTTTAACTTTTCTTGCTAACAAGTTGCCACAGAAGGTTATTGCTAGTTAGCTAACTTGGCACCATCTGAGGAAAGTCGGAAACTGTAATGTTTGAAGGTCAAAATCTAAATGTGAAAGGAGAAATAAATAAATAAATAAATCATGGAAAAAAATATTCTTTTCACAATTATACTCACCTAAGTACTTTAAACCTCTGGTTATGAATTACCTCATTCACCATCGCTGTGAAGACTTGATCTTTCAATTTGTTCTCGTTGGTAAGGCACCAGCTGATGCTTCCTTGACATTTGAGTAGGATCGAGAACCCTTCCAGGTGTTTTAGCCGTTGTCGGTACTTGTGCTCTTCAGTATTGGAATTAAACTTGGGCAGTGGAATAGGACGAGAATGCAAGAACAAATAAGGACACATTGAAAAACATGCCTTGAGTTTAAACTTGCTGAGGAACAACATTTGAAATGTGACCCATAATGACTCTTTTTCTCACTATGTAACACGGCCATATTGTTCATCCACCCCGAAACAGCCGGTCACAGCACACGCTTCTGCGGTAATAGCATGTTTGATTGTGCACACATCCATCTGATGACTTTGACCCCTCAGTTCTGGAAGTAATGATGTCGGTTATGAAGCTTTCGCAGAGCTCGCTGACGAATTAGATCTCAAAGCTTATAGTTTTGTCAGCCATGACCTGGCACAAACCAGCCCGAACCCCTTTCCTCTTTTTTTGTTTTCTGAAGAAAAAATGGGCTGATGTCATTGTTTTGCCGTTTTTAGATTTTAGCAAAGGCACATTCAAGTGCTATACATGAGGCATAATTTGGTTCAAAAATAACATGCAAAAACAAAAACAAAAATACGAGCATCTCAAGTGGAATTCCAGTGCAATTGTGATTAGCATAAGTAAACACCCCAAAATACGATAAAAAGGCGCCGCTTTTCAGTGTTATGCAACCTAACGGCGAATTAAAAGGCCAGAAGACAATGCCAACCAAAGACAGGAAAACAAAGAAAAATAACATTACTCCTTATACACCGTCAACTCCAGAACTATTGGCACCCTTGATGAAAATGAATAAAAAAGGATTGTATAAAATAAACATTACACACACTGATTCCAGTTTTTCCACTCAGAGAAGCTACTTATGTCTCCTTATCATTCTCATAAAAAAAATATATATATAGTATTTTCTTTCAGAAACGTATTTGTGACAAAAATATTGGCACCCTCAAAGAATATTTGAAATAATGCAAAACAAATGGTCATCCCATAAACTGTCATACAAAGGCATCAAATTCATTTATATTTGTCTTTGAAACAAAGTACAAGCATTAATGTCTTTTGGACAGATTATGAAAAACACATTAAATCAGGTCTGTCCAAATTCTGGACTGGTAGTGAGTAGAACAAGAAGTATAAGAGGAAAATCTGTAAATATAAAAAGGAAATGCAGTTTTGTTCGCATTGCTGTACATTTTGTTTGTACCTAAGAACGCTTCAAAGTACAAAATGTTTTGAATGAAATCCAAGGTTGTAAACATTGAAAATATCGCTTACAACAAGTTAAGATAAAATCAGGTGTTAAAGGCGCAGATACTGAATTGTGTGTCAAATGCCAACCTACCTAAAAATGTCGGGAAGGCCAGTAGAGATTTACACTTCACTAGGCCTTGTGCATTTAGATGGTTTTGTTATTTAGCACTTAGATTTGCTCTACTGTTGCGCGCTCTCTCTCTCTCTTCTGATGCAGACGGTATGATGGAGAAGCAAAATGGTATTAACCAATAAGCTCTGCTTCTGAGAATCCGTCAATACATTTCACCCTCATCCTTTGATAAATCTCCACGACAATGCAGGCAATAGATGAGTGATGTTCAATATGAGGATACTACACACACACACACACACACACACACACACGGAGGGCAGTGAGATGTGAAAACAGCTGAGGCGAGGGAAGCTCCAGATTGATCCGAACGTGGCAGAGACGACGGTGTGTTCGTCAGTGTGTGAGGTGCAAACAGGCGTGAAAAGTGAAGTGTGTGTGAGGCGTCAAACAAGCGAGTGTTTTGGTGCACACACACACACACACACACTGTGTTGGCCACATACACACACACGCGCACACTGAGGTAGTGTTCATACCTCTGTAAGTTTTTAGGAGGGAACAACAGAAATAGAGAGGAGCAAAAGAGAAGAATGAGACAATGAGGGAGGCAAGAGAGAGAGAGGACGAGAACTAGTCTTAAACTGTTTGAATTAAATTTTTTAAATGGCCAGTCATGTCATGCTAATGACATGTTCTAAGATGCAGTAGTGACGTGTTCTAAGTAGTTCCAGAAGAATTCACTTGACAGCTGGGCAAACACACACACACACACACACACACACACTCCAACCCCTCTGCTGTAGCTGTAGGTTGGTGAAGGACAGGCAGCTTGAAAAGGCCGCACCATATGGCCGTGTGTGTGTGTGTGTGTGTGTGTGTGTGTGTGTGTGTGTGTGTGTGTGTGTGTGTGTGGCTTTGCTGCAGAGTCATCTCCTTCCCCACACTACCTCTCTTCCAGAGACCTCACTTTGCCTTCTCACTGCAAAAAACCCCGATATCTTAGCAGATGAAAATATCTTTAATATAGACACATTTATATAATATTTCTCATTATTACAATAAAACAAATATAAGATTATTAGGCCTACTTCTCTACATTTTTACTCATTTCAAGCTTGAAATGCAGATAAATAAAGTAAAAAAAAATGCTTATTTCAAGCATTTATTTCTAGAAAGAAGCAAAATTATCTGCCAATAAAACAAGACAATTTTATCAGGCATGAGCTGAGAGGACAGGGCTCAGCACGCACCCAGCGACCTAACCGGCTAACGTTAGCTAGCTAGCCAAAACACACTTCCTTAGTGAGTGACCTCAAAGTTTTGAACAATCCCAATATTTGTGTAATTAGCATGTACATTTAGATTTAGGTATAGTTTGTATTGTGGGTTAGCATGCTGAGGATTATACATAGGTAAATAGGCTACATTATAAATTCTTGTAATAGAGCTTGCAATTAAATGATAAATGAGTCTTTGTCGCTGCTTGAGCTAGTTAAGCGAACATTGCTTTTAGAGTTCTTAGCATAATACTTCCTGTATTTTCCACAGGCAATCTTGTGTGTCTCAACTCCTCTGCAGGAGGCACCAACACCTTCAGATGCCTTATTTTGTGGTTTACTAGTCCATAGCTGCCATCCTGCTTCACCAACTACGCCTCCCATGATGCAATGTGGTGTAAAAGCTCTACCAGTCACTTGGCAGATGGTGCACGGAGCCAGAAACGAACATGATATTTAACAACGTTGTCGCGTCGATGATGGCAAACGGTTGGCCTTTTAGGACTTTTATGGCGCGGATAACTGGGATTTAGCTACAAACGTGTCAAAGGCAAATGTCAGCGCCCCTTTCTCTCTCTCTCTTCGCCGGAGGGCGCAGTAATTATCTCGCCCTGCTCTCGTCCGTGCCGTTGGCTGCTGAAAGAGGAGCTGAGGGAAATGAAATGAGCTCCTTCTGTCACAGGCCGCTGGCGGAGTTGGCAAACAGCATGGCACCCCGCTGCCAAATAGCCACTCACCCTGCTCATCCTCTTCTCCTTTTTTCTCTTTCTCTCAAACTCGGATTCAAAGTAGTTTTGTATTAGCGTGACGATAGCAACGTTCAGTATTGCTTTAGCTTTTCAATGTCAGTCTATAAATCAATTAATAATCAATTAATCATTTTTTTCTTACCTATTTGTTAGCGAGCTACATGGGACTAATGAGAATAATGTCAAAGCGATTAGCATCAGGTACTTTCGTTAGCTTAGGTCGTACCACGGCTCTCACTCTAACCTAGCTGCTCACGCTCTAAGGAAGCGCAGTGCTAATTCAGGGGACTGCGTGTATTACCCATAACGCACTGCGAGCGCACAGTTTTAACACGAAAAGTAGTGAGTCGGTTTACCTAACATTCAAATGTTTGTGTAATGAAATAAAAAAACGACGTTTTTTGTAACATGTAACTAGAGGTCATATTTGCATTCAGACAGGCTGAATGTCGAGGTACAAAATGCTAATTGGCCGACTTGCTAGCAGGCCTTTTTTTCTTCATTGTGACTCTGTACACCATCCAAAAACATTACTTGTTAGAATGAATCCTAGTAAGAACTCTTTTATCAAAAGCTAGCTGTCTCCAGGTGTGTTCGTCTGAAAGAAGGAAACCTTAAGATCTGTGGCCTAGCGGAAGGAATAAACGGCAAACCTGAGGCAAATTTAAGGCACGTTTAGTATTCAGTCTGACTGCCTTTATCGGCTCCCACAGAACCATTCTATCCCCAGGCGTCTGTGCGTGACTGCGTGTGAGATGGTAAGCGAAGCCTTCGTGGTCTTAAGTAAGTGTTCATTTAAATCAATATCTGCAACATTAACCTTTAGTGGTCTCGCACAGGCAGATCAATAGGACTACAGAAGCAGAGTACTGCTGAGGTGGGAGAGACTGCAAGTGAGAAATTAAATGAATGGATTCAACCTCGTGAATCCGTCTCGTCATAGCATTGGTGGTGTAGGTGTGAGCATAGCACAGTTTTGGTGCTAGTGACGAAGAACGTAAGAATGTTCTAATCCCATAGCTGCCGGAGAGCCACCGCTGAGCCCTTGAGACATCCCCAACACTCAGCTGCTCGACTTTGGGTTTGAATTGTGGTCTGGATGCAAGCGCCTGTGGAATAAATTAAATATAAACAATTGCCTTATTCTTTTGTTTGTAGTATCTTTAGTCATAGGCTTGTAATCTATTGGCTCAGAACTGAATTTTCCCATTATTGTATAGCTCTCATGCTCAAATCCTAATCTTGGTCGCTTTATGAATACCAGAACACACTAATGCAATATTGTTTGGGATATTCAGTTGTTTGGCCTTTTATTGGAGATTCTTTCAGGACTTAAAAACATGCAAATGTATAAGAACTAATCTGGCATTAGGTCTACATTTCAAATCTTGCTTTATGAATGTGAACCCATCCAATATACAAATTAGTGTAAAAACCGTGTGCTTATTGCCAATATCACCAATGTAAGAGGCCATCGCAAGAGTCAGGCACGCTTAGTGTAAAGTAATTCCAGCCAGCCAGAGCCCTGCAGATATTGGTGTTTTGGATGGATGTTCTGGAGGCATAACTGTCTTAAGAGAATTAGTTCAGTCTTATTGCTGTTTAGCTTTAGTTCAAAGTCAGTCCTCACCAAAACTAGTCCTATAAATCTTCACACTGATGACGCTTCCAGTGTTCGTAGTATTGGTGTCATTTTCAACTCGGATGCTCCGCCCATGGCCCATGGAGCATATGATATCTATTGTATACTTGGCTGGCCACAATCTTCAGAATCTTGAAGGCTGCAATCTGATTGGCTATTAACACTTTTGTGTATACGCACTTCTGCATGCCGGTTTCAGACTTTTAAGCAGTTAGTGGCGAGTAAACAACATATAGGCTACTGGGAAAAGTCTGTGGTTGGTCGTCTGCAATGTCAGTCATTGCCAATAAAATATCTGCTTAAAGTTAAAACTGCGCTCCCTGAGGTTCCCCAGGTTCTGTAAATGGGAGAAAAAACAAATGATGTGGACCACCAACATCTAACCAATCAGGACAAGGAGACGTGTCTACTTGCCCATCAATCATGTTGCCTGTCAATTCAGAAAGCTTCACCTCTCGCACTAAGCGTTCAGGCTTTCTAACCTAGACAAGGCACATGCATGCATGTGTTTTGGGGCCATTGAAGGAAACACGAGTGGCTGTATTTGTTTGCATTTTGATTTTCAAAACAGTTAGCTTCAATTAACTTTCGACAAAATCTCGTACTACACCTTTAAATGAGGTGCACTGGCTCTTCATGTCTGCACTCTGACAGGCCTGTACTAGAAACTAAATAATAGAACAAGACTCAAGAAATGGGAAACTGAGAACAAGACCAGAGCCAAAATGAAGCATGAAAACTAAGTATAAAGTAACGGAGCAGAACTGCAGGAGAATTCCACACTTGCAAATTCGTAACAATACACAAGACTCAATTTGTATGTAAAGTTACAAAGGGTAGGTGAAACCAAACAAAATCCAGCCATGTCGCCCTTGCTTGTTTATATTGATATGAATGTATACACAGACAAACAAGACTTAATGAGATAAAGAAACCAGGAAGTAAACAAGAAGAGGTCATGTCAGTCATAATATAAAATTGGTTAATACTGCTGCAGTACACAAAGTTACACATGTCAGATATATTTTTAAAAAAGCCAATAATACATTGGTTTTCCAAAAAGTAATCCTGCAGTATGTCTGGTTTGAATGCCATGTCACGACTCCTGAGATGGCATAGCAGCCGGCAGAGAACAGGGAAATAAAGTCCCTGACTGTTTAATGAAATGAGACTTGAATAAACACGAGTGCACTCATCAAAAAACGCCATCAAAACAAACTGCTATGACACAATGCGGCGTTATGGGCTGACGCATTAGGACAGAAAAAGTCCCGTCAGATGAGAACACCGTTTGGATAAAGTAATCTCCGTGCCCGCACCCTATTTCCGAAACGAATGGCTTCAATATCTGCGCAATGGTGTGTTGAAGACGCACCGGCATATCATTAACAACGAGCGAGGCCATTAAAAGGCGCCTCTGTCTCTGTGAAGAATCAAATCCAGAGCGGGGAAAGCACTCTTGTTTACAGACTTTTGTGCCACACTCGCATGATTTATCGTAATTGCTGTTATCATAATAAATACGAAGAGCGATAATGCCACGGAAGTGAGAGTACGACTGATGTTATGATCACACTGAACAAATGAGAAGTGAATGTGGCTGGGGGTTTTATGTATCGTAAAAGCTTTAAAGCTTTACTTTTACGTAAGGATGCCATAAATGAGCTTAAGGAATGACATTAGCCGGCAAAAACAAATAGATTGAAAAAGATGCACAAGTGTTGTGCAGTGGAGTGCTGGATATTCATAACTCACACTCTGCTGGAAAAAATATATCATGGGAAATGGGAGCTCAGTGGTTAAGTTTCCAGTCCTGCAAATCCACAACGTTATAAGTTCAAATTCCTAAGACTCCCAGAGAGCCACTGTTGAGCCCTTGAGCAAGACCCTTAACCCCTCAACTGCTCAGAGCCAAGTTTCCCAAAAGCGATGCAGCTGGTTAAATGGTAGAACAAGAATCACATTAAACATCGATCTTAACTTTACGATGGTTTTGGGAAACTGGGCTCAGTTCTATTATTGGGTTGGATTCTGCCTCACTTGGATAAAAGCGTCTTCCAGAGAAATCATTGTAAAGTAATGCATAATCAAGTATCTACATCATTGTGATTAAGCTATAATATTAGCCATCTTGGAGTGTGTGTGCTCTGTGTGTCAAAAAGAATCAAGGTATTATGTATTATTCAAAGCCAAGCGTTTGATTTACTTGAACATTTTGCCATTTCAGTAACATCAGTTACTGACGTCGTTCATGGGCTTCGTGAATGACCTTAACAAACCTGTGTCTATTGATATTTGTGGACCTATTTACATCGTCTTTGCCTATGGATGTAGTATTTAACTATATGTATCCATCCTTATGAGGCAATACAATGCGCATCTTGATATGTGATCAATGATCTGATACATTTAAAGTGGCAAACGATTCAATATGATACTATTTATAGCTGTTTCAATGATACAATGTTATACAGTGTGATTCACTACTGTGCAAGTATTTTGATCTTAATAAAACTAAACGTGTTAGCTTTCAGGAGTGGAAGGCCACGCCTACTTCATTGGGACTAACTTGGACAGAGGCCACGCCTCCTTTGCTGGGATTAACAGGGACAAAAGCCACACCTCTTTCAGTGGGATTAATAGGGACAGAGGCTTTCCCTCTTTCACTGGGATTAACAGGGACAGAGACCACGCCTACTTCACTGGGATTAATAGGGACATAGGCCATGCCTCTTTCAGTGGGCTTAATAGGGACAGAGGCCACGCCTCTTTCAGTGGGATTAATAGGGACAGAGGCCACACCTCCTTCACTGGGATTAATAGGTACAGAGGTCGCCTCCTTCAATGGGTTTAATAGGGACAAAGGCCACACCTCCTTCAGTGGGATTAATAGGGACAAAGACCACGCCTCTTTCAGTGGGATTAATAGGGACAGAGGCCACGCCTACTTCACTGAGTTTAGTAAGGACAGAGGCCACGTTTTTATCAGTGGGATTAATAGGGACAGAGGTCACGCCTACTTCACTGCGCTTAATAGGGACAGAGGACACACCTTCTTCAGTGGGATTAATAGGGACAAAGGCTACGCTTCCTTCACTGGGATTAATAGGGACTAAGGCCAGGCTTCCTTCAGTGGGATTAATAGCTCTCAAAACCAAATGACCTACACCATTACAAATCCCACTAGACTTTCTTTCCATGTCTATGGCTGGCAGTATTGCTTTGCACAAAATAATGTGGATTTCATTACGCAATAAAACAGCTTTCCTAATGTTAGCTAGTTTGCTAGTGAACTTGGCTACTGGTTTTAATTACACAATGTAGTACATAGTTTACTTAGCTTGCTAGCATGCTAGTAAAGCTGTGTAGCCACATAACGTCAGATATCTAGTGCTAGAGAGGTAAAAAAAAAAAAAAAAAAAAGGTTTTTCTTGCTAAGCACCACGAAGTAGCTAAAAGAAAGTGGTGATGTCGCGTGGTTATAATGTTAGTGTTATCCTATAATGATGTCACATAAAAAGAACATTATTCACGAGCTCTGGAGGCTCTGAAGGCCTGCCAATATGAAAAGTTTGTATGGGCATCTGAGACAGCCCTGCTCTGTGTCATTGCCTTTCAAAAGCCAGTCTGTCGTGATTCTCACTGTTTATCTGACCTGCTACAATAAACAGCCTTCGCTTTATGACGAGCACAAAAAAAAACAAGTGCTTCTCTTTTCAGTCCTTCCAACCATCAACCACAAAACCGAAAGTTGTGCGCTTTGCGTGTCTCTCTGAAGTCGTCATGTACATGTGTGTGTATTTATACAACACATCCATGGGCCTAACTAGTTCACAAAGAGCAGGAGACGCATTTAGTGGTTTCTCTGCTGGAACAGGGAAAACATTGTGAAGCGGTGACCATTTCATGCCCACTGTCTATTAGATTTTTAAATCTCTGCTCTGTTATACATTTTATACATCAGTGGTATTCAAACTTTTTTTAATGTTCGTTGTAGCTTTTTCAGTTGAAACCAGAAATTGATGATTGCAATAAAACTGTGCGCATTCTCTAATGTTTTATAGCCAAATATCCCAGGAACGTGATCATGGTTCTCTACTAAATGTTGAAATAACAGTGCATAGGCTATTTTATATAATTAAATATGCATATGAGTAATAAAAATTGAGTATTATTTTAATTTCAAAAGTTTTAATTTATCATAGAAGAAGTTGAGCTAAATATCCATAAATGTATTGTGATTATAATGGTGTATTGTTCTGGGTGT
Source organism: Olivaichthys viedmensis (assembly GCA_028565825.1). Classification (NCBI taxonomy): domain Eukaryota; kingdom Metazoa; phylum Chordata; class Actinopteri; order Siluriformes; family Diplomystidae; genus Olivaichthys; species Olivaichthys viedmensis. The sequence goes on along the minus strand of JAOUQW010000031.1, from coordinate 2,599,607 downwards.
GTGCCCTTGATTCTTCATTATTGATCATTTTCTGTATGAACGGTCTGCTTTGCTCAGCCGATCTCCGCTTTACCTGGACCTCATTTGCACTCTTTAATCCATAATATAAATTGCACACATTTATTTTACGCTGTAACCAAGTATCCACCATAAGATTTGCTTTGCAGGGCATTTGGGGCCTGCTCGTTTTATTCTGAGTCGCTTTGACCCAAATGCACATTTTGAGATTTCTACATTGCTGTAAAGAGGAAAGTCTCAGCTTTCTACTCATATTATCTTTGTACTCCAAATATATTAACATGCCTTTCGGATACATGCGGCGCTGAACAAACAGTTAATTAAGTCGGATATTAGGCCGAGCAGTTGGCCAATCACGGGGCAGTCACCCGTTATTAATATTTATTTAGTTTTCGGGCGAGCCCTGTGTTCCGAGCTCGTCACTTTTTTTCCTGCGCTGTAGCTTGCAGACAGAAAGCATTAACGTCAGAAGAGCCGTTCCTCGCTCTCTTCACCTCTGGCGAGCGGGCGAGGGAGGAAGGAAGGAAGGAAAGACGCGACACCTGTTGTGGGAAGCAGTGAGGCTTGCGATTTAATTTGATCAGTTTTTCATTAGGGCAGGGGCCGAGGGGAAGGAGCCGGGTGATGATGGGAATCGGTGAAGCAAGCAGAACAGTATCAGATAGAGCAATACATAAACCACTGAGTGGCTCCAACAACAGGAGAGAGAGAGAGGGAGAGAGAGCCATCAGAGTCGTCACTTAGGCCGGTGAAGTGGACGTTACACGAGTTGTACATTCATGACATAAATTTGAATTTGTGTAAAATCAAAAATCTATTATTGCCAGTCAAGTGCAATTTTTCCTACACTCAATATGCTGAGGTCTGTGCATGCTGGATCCTTTACAGACTGTGAAAAATGCACATGTTGTAATTCCAATGCTTACAGTACCGTTCAGTCTGCACACAACATTCAGACTGTGCAGATTTAATCTGTACATACTGCACATACTGTATCCTGGGCATACTGTGAAATATGCACAGTGTAATTTTTATATTTATTATACTGCTCAATTAAACGGTATGCAGTCTGGATGGTCAGACATTCAGATGGGCAGACTGATAGACGAATAGACGTACGGATAGACAGGCAGACAATTAGACGGACGGATAGGCGGTCAGATGGACGGATCCACAGGATAGACGGTCAGACGGATGGATAGACGGGCACTCGGACGAATAGATGGGCAGACGGACGGATAGACAGACAGACGGTCAGACGGATGGTAGATAGTTAGATGGTTAGAAGGTCAGACGGACAGATGGATGGATAGACAGTCAGACATATTTTAAATTTGTTTTTGTATTTTATTTTTGAGTATGTTTTGAGTGCTTATCTATTTTTCTTTAAAGTGCATTTGCCATGTTTTTCCTTGTTTTTATTAACCATGATTTTTTTTCTTTTATAATTGGACTACTCACTCTACCTATCAAATCGTGCTGAAATTTTGAGTCTGGCAGTGTTCTATTTCCCAGATACCATGGATACATTACCGCGCTGGATTCCTTTCCTGTTCTTCTTTAATTCATAAAATGACCTTTTGACAGAATAATTGCACCTTAAGCAACTGTCAATTTCCTCATACGTGATTCCTAGTTGTCCAGGAAACCTGATTCTGATACTAAAACCCATTCTAAAAAATCTAATCTTTTATTTTTTTCCACATCTAAAGTTGTGTGTAGGTCAGCTGTGTATGTCTCTGAAGTGACCTGACATAGAAAACGATTATGAACATGAATTCCAAGACAGCGTTTGAGCGATGCTTTGCTTCCTTTACTAAAGCCAGCCTCCTCCATTTTCAGTGGTGATGTCATGTTGCCTCTTATGTAGTTCATTATGAAACAAATTACACTTTTAAAGGAAGGCTAAGCTCTGTGTAATATAGACATACTGTAATTAATAATCATTTGTGTGTCATGGGTATACACTGGCTTATCATGACATGACCTTCATACATTGATGAGTTATCTCACTGTGTAGTGTTAATGACTCTGTCATACCACGAGCTGGTGGCCAGATGAGCCGATTCCTCTCTTTTGTATAGAAATATGTTCGAGTGTTGGCTGATCAGATCTGATGTTAAACAATCTAAGTGAAAAGGTAGCTGTGGCTATTTTCAGCTGGTCACGTAATTACGTTTGGACTAGATTCTTTGACAAGGTCGCATCGTAAAAATAAATCGTCAGTTCTCTCTCTGCATCAGAAATAATGATGCCGGCCTGTGGGTGAGCGCCATTTGTGTGAATCCATTGTGTTTTCAATTGTCTCGTCTGTCCGCCATAAAGGAAAGAGCGAGGAGGCTCCCGCTGCGCAGAGGCACGGTGGCAAATTGAAAGCGTAATTTCGAACAATGTGGGGCCCAGCGGTTGGGGAAACCGATTGCCTCGGCAATTCTTTCCTAGATGAATGCAAAAGCAGGGGAAATGGAGGCTTCGCTTCAAATAAATAAGATGGGAGAATAATGGCGGGAGTAAATGACTTTCGCCCGAGGTTAGTGTGGGCTCATTGGGTAAGTCCATTTGGAATCTCCCACTGGTCCTTCGCACGCAGTGGAGATCCTGCTGTGCTGGCCACATTGCCCTCCAGAAATTAATTGGCAAATGATGTTGGATGCTGATAAATGTTTTGTTTAGTTTTTTTCCCTGACGAAGCTGATTGAATTTGTGCAGAATCTGTTTTAGTCTTTTCTGATTCTATTTCTTGTCAGAATGTGTGACCTTTGACCTGACATTGCACAAGCTCTTGTATTTTAGAACAGATTGTAATACCTTTATTGCCCAAGTACAATGACAGTGAAGAGGCAACAGTAACAGTTAAGGTTCAAGGCTTGCAAGATTGCGAGCTCAAATTCCAGGTCTGCCAGAAAACCACTGGTGGCCCCACTCAGCTGCCTGTATGCTTGGATTGTAAAACACAATAGAATTTTATTTTATAGCATCTTACAGTACAAATGGTCTCAAAGCAGCTTTACAGACATGAGTGACTTAAGCCTCAGCGAGCAAGCTAAGAGTGGCCAAGGCTGGAAGGAAAAACGACCTAGGATGGCGCTAAGGAGAAGGAACTTTAGGAGGAACCAAGATTCAGTAAGGGGACCCATGCTCCTCTGGTTGGCACAGGGAATCATGAGTTATTTTTTGATGTCAGTGTCATTGTTGTGCTGAGAATGATCCACCATCCAAATAATATCTCGTAATGGTGGTCCTTATCCATTGATGGACTGAGTAAAGGGGGGCTGGTAAGCAAGGCATGAGCTACAGTCAGTAATTGTAGACCTACAAAGTTACATATATGGTGATAGATGGCTAAGGTAGTTAGGTTGATTTCCCTAATATATTGGGAATATATATATATATACATAGGAATTTATGCAATGTTGGTCAGAAATAATAACAGTAATAGCAACAGCATCATGCTGTTACACTATGTCCACTGCAACACAGATTATCATTGCTGGTGTTCCTTAGTGCATAGTGACAATGTGTGTAAGAAGTATGTGTGTAACAGTGCTGGCAGTTATGTGGGATTGCTGGAGTCTTGGATTCAGCTGAGTGATGGCCCTGGGGGAAAATCTGTTTCTCAATCTGGAGGTGCGGTGCATAAATAGCCACGTAGCACCTGCTGGACGGCAGAAGGGTAAATGGTAGGGGTGAGCAGGGTCTTTACTGATGTTGATGGCTTCACATAGACAACATGTATTATAAATGTCCTCCAAGACTGGTACAGGACGCCAATGATGTTCCGGGCACTGACAACAACTCAATACAGAGCTTTCTTGTCAGGAGAGGAACTACCGGCGTACTATATCATTATGTCGTCCATCAGTATGCTTAGTCCACCAGCATGATGAACGTGTTTTGTCGTAATTTATCATAAGTCTTAGTTAATGGAATACCATAAGATGAACTTTCGTTCATAAGACATTGATAATTGATTGACATTTTGGCGTTGATGAACGAACCATATGGTCCATATTAAAAAGCCATTTAGCTGGAGAGCCCTTGTCATAAAATCCTATAATCTTCAATAAAACCATGTAACAAAGACCCTACAGTGGGAATCAAGAGTAACACAGTGAGAATAACCAAACTTTAAGGAATAACGACGTCTGTAGTAGCTAATTTAGATCTCACAATGAAAAATCAAATAGCTGTGGCTGAGCGTCGTCAATTAAACGAGCTGTGCTTCAGCCAAGCCAAAAGATTTTCAATTTCACTTTTTATTCCAGAAGTCTACGCACAAGCGTTGCATCTTCCCAAACCTAAATATGTACTCTGACAGATCATTTGTGGGAGTGATTTGCACAATGTCCCAGCAGTCAGTGCTTAGCATTTTCTGCTTTGCCATTAACCAATGTGTGCCTGTTAGCCTCAGTCAAGGAGATGTGGCCTCTCTGCCTGTCAACCTCAGTAGAGGGGGTGTAGCCTCTGTGCCCATCAGTCCAACGGAAGGAGACCTCCTACTCCTAAAGCCAACACTTTTTTTTTTTTTCAATTAAAAACAAACTGTTTGCACAAGACTGAATCACATTGTATCATATCGGAACAGCTCTAAATCGTATCATATTGAATCAATGGCTGCATTAAATGCATCTTTCATAAATCGGATCGTTAATCATGTATCGAAATGCGCATCGTATCATCTCGGAGGGCGAGACGCGCACTCCCATGAAATACATAATCACTCGAAAGTCCAGATCAAAGTTGGTTTATCTCCAGACTTTAATTGGTATTCAATTAAAACACACAGAAAGACACATTGCATGCTACGGCGCCATAAATCACTTGTCCAAACATTGTCAGGACGGGCCTCGAGGGTATGGCACTGCTCACGGAGCGTGGCACATTTGGAAAAGCCGCACAGATCTGCTGTTGCCTTTGGCACACTCGTCCGCGGATAATGGCCAAGAGATGTGATTGCTTCTGACAGTGGGCCAAAGGCCCATGGGCCACCCTGTGTCCCACCGAGATCAGATTTATTTCCCTGTTCCCTTCGGCGGTTTCAGATCCCCCCCCCCCCTTTATCAGGTCACAGTCAGGACTCATAAGAGAGGTGCATGTGCATGTTCTGCAGTTCTGCCGTCAATCTGCAGGCAAATTGACACTGATTGTGTGAGATCAGTCTTAAATTCTGTGTTTTTCCCGATTACCCAACGCCAATGATCCCTGTGCACTCCAGCGGAATCTCCCTGGTTTCTGCTCAAAGCCACGCAGTAACATCCCGTCCAGGACGATCCCGGGTTTTGGGAAGACGCAGTGTTTTCATTCAGAAGACGAAGCCGCTTGGCAGGCTGCGTTCCCATTTAAACAGAAATACGGGTTTGGCAGCGGACAAAGCTATTTATTTGGTGGATTATACACAATTCTCATACTCTAGTTATTATAGTTTTCTTCCTGAACTTTTGGTTCAGAGAGTTTAAGGGAATTCGGTCCAAATATAACCTGAACAGTAAAATCATCCCCAAACAGAAGAACAATAAAACACAGAGGGGGTGTGAGGGGATGGAGAAAGGACTTTTGGCTGTGAGAATGTTTTCACCTTGAGTGTGAAGGCAGCTGTGTTAACCCATTCACACCTGGCTTACACACACTGCTGACTGATTTGGGGAAACAAATTAGAAATGACCAAAAATTGCTACATGCGCCATTAGCTGTCACTCAGTAGTTTATTTACAAATGGTTTAATGGTATGCTGAAATGATCACAGATAATGGTGTAGTGTATATAAGATTCCTAAATTAGTATTCTTAAAAGGAATTAATACTTCATTCATTTTGATCAGGACCCATTGACGGGTCCAAACTGTTCCTCACTCACAACTACATACCTTTCCAATTTTTACTGTAGTTTCACTGTAGTTACTGAGAAATAGGCTTTAAGATGAATAACTGAATAATGTCTTCAAGGGGTTAATAAATGCTGAGGTAAATATAATAGGCTAATAACTAACATTAATAACAATAAATAATGATATTAATAACTATGAGCAGTACAGATTCCCGATTATTAGCCAAACTTCCTCCCCTTAAAAATACAGCCTGAGATGTTGCTTTATTTATACAATAGATCAGTATATGTCTGTAATGCAGCAAGGGTCATCAATATGGGGAGTGTGTTTTGTGAGAAAGCTTGGTGAAATAGGTCTTCAATTCATGAAAATGCCAAACGCTGGAGTCATGTTGTCTTTCGTTCATGAGACATTTTGTGTTTTGTAAGCCCTGATAGACATTTTGAGGTTGATAAACCAGCCATATGGTCCATATTAAAAAGACATTTAGCTGTAGAGCCCTTGTCATAAAATCATATAATCTTCAATAAAGCCATGTAACAAAGACCCTACAGTATGGATCAAGAGTAACACAGTGACAATAACTGAACTTTATAAGAAATAATGTCTTGATCTCACAATGAAAAATCTAATAGCTGTGGCTGAGCATCGTCAATTAAACGAGCTGTGCTTCAGCCAAGCTAAAGATTTTATAGAGTTCTCAAGTTCTCTTTTATATATAACTAGAGCACAAATGTAGTATTAGCATGCTAAGATCCTGAATAGATAATACAGGCCTGCTGTGTGGTGTGGTTATATCAGAAATTAACATAGGGCAGTGGTAGCTTAGTGGTTATGGTTCTGTGCTAGTAATCAGTAGGATGTGAGTTTAAATCCCAGGACTGCCACTGCTTAGCTCTCTGTTTGCCTCACTTGTAAATTGCTTGGGATAAAAGCATCTGCCAAATGAATTAAATGCACATCTTTATCATGTGACTCAGTGTGATCTAAAGGAACTGATCTTAGACCACACTTCGTTGCCTTGCTAAATGCTGGCATGCTTTTAATTGAGCTGCAGTGGAAATATGTGGAACAGATAGATGGACTACTTGCACAACGTAGTGTGACGTACATCCACTGTCCGAACGACACGTCTGTTTACTTCCAGTTAGCGCCCAACATCGATATCCTCCCCTCTGTACTGATCTTCTACCAGCACTTTTTTCTTTTTTTTTTTTACTTTTGTACGTATTAATCATAATGTTTAGCATTATTTTTCACCATTTTGATTGTCAAGTTATCGTCTTTAATCAGATAATCAGACTTTAGTCCACTCAGTGGAGCACTGACAGCTTGGTCCCTATGACTTTTTAATTTTTCCATTATTTTTTAATTAGTTTTGTACATACTGTTGATAGTGCTTAGCGTTCGCTTTTGTGTGTTGCGTTGACCGTTTTTTGTCTCTTTAATAAACTAAACAGATAGCGACTCGCCAGTCTTTTAAACTTTAGACTAGCTAGCTGCAGTTAAGTTTATGATGAGGGCGATCAGCTCTACGAAGTTCCGTTTGGTCTCTCTTTGCTCTTTTTATCAGCTTAGTTTTCCTCCGTGAGCTTTCACTCGGGTCCGGCCGATAAGCTCAGAGCAGAGTGGGAAGTTAACATTTGAAGGGAGACTGCATCACCAAACGAGTGATATAGTTAAAGCTAACACACTGATAAAATACATTTAGAACGTACTCAATATTCACAGTTTTTTTTAGGTCAATTTGAAACAAAACGGTAAATGAGTAATGGTCAGCAATGTTACAAGTCAAACATTACATTCACAAGAGTTGCTTTATGATTTAAAGACGACGTGAAACGGATTTGATTGGCTTGTGAAAAGTTAATCGGTATCACTGCGAGCACGAGCTAACTCGGGGGGGGGGGAAGGTGAATTATGACAAAGTGATTGGTTATTATATTTACCGTGACGTCATAAAAAAATCAAAGGCCATTCAGAGTCGCTGCACTTTAGTGAAAGATTACGGACAAAGAAGAATTTTGTCTTTAAAGTGATTATTACAGATGAATCGTCTACAATCTGATCAAGGACACTTCAACATGCCAACATCAATAGGCCATAAAATTAACAGAAGTCACAATATCCCAAAAATGTTTATTGAAAGAA
>JAOUQW010000031.1:2572290-2585571 GCA_028565825.1 Olivaichthys viedmensis | reverse complement strand
CAATCACCATCCACAATTCACCACCTGACCACCAATCACCATCCACAACTCACCACCTGACCACCAATCACCATCCAATACATCAAAACCAAACTCTTCCCAACACATTACGTCACCACCAAAACTCCTCCCCTATACATTACGTTATAACCCAAACTAATCCGAATACATTACATCATCACCAAAACTCCCAATGTCATAACCAAAACCCGTATCAATACATTGCATCATAACTAAAACTACTCCTAATGTATTATGTCATAACCCAAACCCCTCCCAATACATTACTGTATAACCAAAATTACATTACGTCATAGAACGTGAATTAAAACGTCATACAAAATTGCTATTTTTGATCCGACAATTTTTTTTTGCATAGGACAACACAGGAAATTTATGTAAAGCGTTTTGAGCCGATTTGCATATTATGGGCAATACAACAACTGCATTTCAATCCAGCCAACCGAAGACGCATTTGACTTAGTGTAAATGCATGTGGTTAAAATATTTTCAGCATACAACACAGATATGACATGCACAAAGCAAACAGGTGTAAACAGGGTCTAAATGTATACTGTATGTTTAGGACAACGTTTGGCTCTAAAGGTGTGCATTCAGTATGCAATGAACAGAACCACTGTGTTTTTTATCAAACATGGACACTTGTAATCTGACTCATCAGTGCAGTTTAGGCAAGTGCAATGACGGCAATGTTTCTGTTATAAAAGATATCTTTCTGATAGAATCCTAGGGAAGAAACAAATAATGCCTATGGCACCAACACAGTCCACACACACCTCTAATTTCCCATCCTATCACTCATGCACGCTACACTGTGTTGGGGTTATAAAGCTTACATTAACGGCTTGTTCAGGAAATATGCTGTGATTGATCGTTCCTTTCCTCTTTATTAGTTCATCATCAGTACAAATCTTTCCCTCATTCTGTCTCTCACACGTCCCTCAGGATGAATAAAGACTAAATGAGTGACTTTCTTCCCTTTATCCATCCACATTTTTTTGGCAGAGAGATGAGAGTGAGAATGGCCAATATGCTAGAGATTCATTATACCCATGCCAATAATAATGATCTCTCTCGCTCTTTGTCGCTCGTTTCATCGTCCCTCTTTCATTTCATTTACTCTTACCCTCCAAACAGCCTGTTCGATGTCCCAGTGACAGTGAAGAAGACTATGTGTTTAAAATGATGGCGCTTATTTAGACGCGAGTGTGTTCTCGACCGCCGTCGTTCTCAGTAAAAGGCTGAGTTTCGCTCGGCTCCTGTTTTGTTCACTCCTTAGCTATGTCCTGTCTCATTGAGACGATCCCGGCCATCTCTTTAGATTTTACAGCCATCCAATTGAATAATTTATTTTTTAAAGCCGGTTCTCTTTATCTCAGTGATGATCAATATAAACAATCCTGATGGAAATGGAGCCCCAAAAGCCTTTCTGTCACAGTGTGTGAGATAGAAACACGGGGATACTTAAAGGGGAACACAAACAAGGAACAGCTGGTAATAATTAACAGTATCAGACAGGGCAGACTAGACTAAGACAACACAGAACTGAGCTCACATGCGGTGTGCACGTGACACTTTCCCATGTTTGGTGCCCAAGTGCTTTACATATAAAAGATTAGGAGGTCAAAAGGTCATGAGCAGGACTCTGTAGTCAATGCGGAACTTAATACGCAGCCAGTGTATCTTGAATAACACTGGGGTAATGTGCTCTGATTTTCTTTTCCTAGTAAGGACATGGGCTGCTGCATTCTGAACTAGCTGAAGCATTCTTAAGGAGACAGCGGGGAAGCTGGCCAGCAACACATTACAGTAGTCCAGTCTAGATGTTATTAAAAGCATGCACAAGTTTCTCAGCATCATGTAGGGTTAGCATATGTCTTATACTACCAGTCAAAAGTTTGGACACACCTGCTCATAGAAAGGTTTTCTTCATTCTTACTATTTTAGAATAATAATGAAGACATTAACACTATGAAATAACACATATGGAATTATGCAGGGAAAATTGTTAAACAAATTTACACTATTTTATATTTGAAATTCTTAACAGTGTTCTTGATGAAGCTTTGCACACTCTTAGCATCTTCTCAACCAGCTTCATGAGGGAGCTTCACCCAGGAGGCTTTTCTTAAACTTCCCAAATAGGTCGAGCGACTTGTTGATCTGCTTCTCCGAACGTTCTAAATGAAAAATACTTGTTTGGGGAAACAATTAAATTTTAAGTAAAAACTACTAAATGTAATGTAATAAATGTAGCATTAACTTTACTATTTACATTTGTCTTAGAAACAAATTTCATCATAAGCCTTTATCAAAATGTCTTTATGACAATGAAAAATATATATTCAATCTAGTGTGTCTAAACTTTTAACTGGTTTTTCAAATGATAATATGCAGTTTTAGAGATGTTACTTACATCTCTTTATCAAATGATAAACCAGTGTCTATGGTTAGTATGGCCGAACTGATAAGTATAATTATGTATCATCATCATAGAAGTGAAAGCCAACATTTTTGCGAATTGGACATTTCCAAATGTACAAGGTTTTGTATATAAACGGAGAACACTAGAGGGCCTAAAACAGAACCTTGTGGGAAACCATATTGCTCTTTTTAAGCTCTGCAGAATCTCTATTATTGCTAAAAAAAACAAAACAATTGGTAACAGTCTGTGAAGTAAGTAAAAAATCCTCTTCCCATTATACCCTCCACACCTTGTGGTATAAGTGGACACTCTTGTGATGTGGTTGCTACCCACTTTTGAGACAGTATCAGATCGCAGGGTAGGTTTTGAAGATGAGGCTTCGAGGAATGTTGATTCTGCATGAAAACTCTGCGTGTCTTCCTCACTTTGCCTCGACAAGGCAGTACACACAATCCAGATCGGCTAGGATCTAGCCCTGGGCAGCTGTCAGAGCTCATTAAAAAGTCTAATCAAAACGGCAGAATAAACACGGCATTAATTTGAAACAAGCGAGCATGCACCGCCCTCCCGTACATAATAATACATGCCTCTGCCATCTCCATGAAATATGAAATGTATGATCACCAAGAATCCGGAATAACAGCTTACTTCATTTAGATTCAGCGGAAAATTTAATTCATTACTTTCCACTAAATCGTCTCCTCTGCCCCCCCCCCCCCGACGTCTGATCGCTGATTCTGCCTGAAGGCTCGACGCATTGTTGAATTTCTAATTTAGGTAAATTAATTAAATTATATTTGCTTTCCTCTTTTCCTATCCCTTCCCCCTGTTTTTTTTTCATTAGCTGGCCAGTCAGGTGTTGCCTCCGTTATTTCCTCAGACAATTGGGATCCATAATGCATTGCAACAGGAAGTTGCGGAACGGCACGTCTCATCTCTTGTGGATGTGAGTCTGTGTTTGTGATGAACCAATTTCACCTGCGGGCACAGCGGAGAGCTGCTTCTGAAATTAATCCCGGAAATCAATGTACAGCGACAATATTGCTCTTTTGAGATCGTGTTGGTTTATTTTGTTTTGTTTCCAAAGATACACAGATTGTCTGCTACATTCAAAGGGGGTTGTGTCTTCATCATGTTTATGAGAAGATGCCACATTAATGGCCCACTCTCGTGGTATGCAGTACTTTGGAAGTCGAAATTGACACAATGTTGACATTTCTCATGATGCAACCCATGGAAATTTGGTTTGCGGTGGATGCTAAGTCTACTTACAGTGTAATTTTAGCCATACGGAGTCTTTTCCCAGTAATTTACCAACGCATGAGAGAGAATTGTTGATATTCCCTACGGTTTTGTCTCGTTTCCATTGTCAATGTGCCTTTACATTGTCTGTATAAAAGACTTAATAGCTATGTTCTAGCTAGCGAAATCGTAAGCCTTAGTCTGCAGCTAGCACATGATCGGTGTTCATATTTCCCAGCTGCCTAGCAACAGTGTTCTCATGTCTTCAACCAATTGAATGGCATGCGTATCGTGTGTTCATCTTCCTGTCGTCGATAAGCACAAATTCATGAGTTCCATTTGAAAGCAGAATCTCTGCTGGGTTTGAGTAGTAATAATGGAAGGCAGACTGTCGAAAAATGTGTCTGACGCATTTATCAGTGAGTTTATGGTAAAATCCTGATCTGTCGTATCTGCTCTGCTTCGCTTCCTTTTGGTTTATCTGTGCAAATGTTAGTCTGAAGAAAATACCTTGCCCCAGACATCTTTGTGTGTTTACATCAGCCTTGTGTAAAGCATCACTGTTTTTCATATTACAGCCTGAAACGTAAATGTCAAGACCAAAGGCAAACTTACCAGAATTGTTGAAACAGCTCTTAAGCTTATATACAGGGAGCAAAAGCAGCATGAATTGCTGTACGAGGCTGCTGTACAAAGGAATGCTCAGGCTTTAGTAAAAGCACCCACTTCGTTCGTAATTTGACCTCATGCCTTTTGGACAAGGTTTTAGGGTGCCTATAATTAAGAAAAACATTTATAAGAGGTGAAGAGACTATGTCAGGTTGTGTGAATCCATGCGCAAATCCAAGGTCAAGGCGGAGAAAATTTCTAGTGTTCAAGAACAAAGAGGCACGGGCAAACAGACAGAAGAGGTGATCTGAAAGACAAAACGAGAACTGTCCAAAGTGAAAGTACCAGGCATAACCAAACAGGATACAATGCTCTGTGAAACAGCAAGACTTTATAATAATACAAGCTTATAGCAAATAAACCAGGAAGTAAGCAGAACCAGGTGGAAGTAATTCGTAAACCTACCAATGTCCTAGAACTCTGGTGGTCAGGAGGTGAATAACTGTGTGTGACAGCTCCTTTGTTTCTAGAGGCATGAAACTGTTGAGCAATATGCTTTAAATGTTTTGTCTATTTGTATTGTGTATATGGTTTGCTCAGATGAGACAAAAGACAAATTTTTCTATGCTTGAAACTATATTGTCATCCACTTTCGGAGGCAGGGCCTAGGGGACGGAATGATACCAAATTGCATTCAGGAAAAAAGTGATTCCGGTTTGCTCAGATGGCTGCCCTCGTAATGTTAAAATTTTTAACTCTGTTGAATAATAATTATATTATTTTCTATTATTTATCATGCAAATCCATTCCAAGTGCCTTTTCATGGAGCAGTTCATTAAAATAAATTTAATCTTATACCCATGGACCATTAGAGGACAAATTAACAAGTCTCGCTTTGATAAAAAACGACATCAATGCCACACCTTGTTCACTCGGACAGATATTCAGTGCCCCCTTCCCCTGGGACGAACAGGCACAGAGGCCATGCCACCTTCACTAAAACTGACAGGCACAGGAGCCACGCCTCCCTTCACTGGGACTGACTGACTAGGCAGCCACGCCTCCCTTCACTGGGACTGACTGACTAGGCGGCCACGCCTCCTTCACTGGGACTGACAAAATAAATATTCATATATTTACTTCCAATGACATTTTTAAGCTACATAACCTGTTCTTTATTTTAATTTTACATTTTATAAATATTTATTTACGAAGTTCAAGGTGAAACTATGTTGTCATCCACTTTCAGAGGCAAGGCCTAGGGGACGGAATTATACCAAATTGCGCTCAGAAAAAAAGTGATTCTGGTTGTCCAAGATGGCTACCCTCGTAATGTTACAGCGTTCAGCTTCACTGTAAAGTTTTGTTCATGTTTATAGATTACAGTAAGTCACACTGTGCCCTAAACCACATCGGCAAGTCTGTGTGACAGCACTAAAGAACTGGATGTGGTCTGAGGCAGATATTTCTGGAAAAAAGATTTTGGGCAAGATAGACCACTGTTACTTGTAAGCTACAAGCTCCTGTGCAAAACTAAAGAAGTAATGCGTCCAACACCAAACCTTTTGTTTTTTTTACTGAACTTTTCCATTAATGTTTAATCTTTTGCACGTTCAGTGATGCTGTCTAGTGTGGCACAAAGTTCGTCAACCACCAAACTACTACTTCCATACATGCCCACCATTTTCCTTGTCATTGGACTTTCTGAGGATTATGACTGAGCTGAGCTGATATTTAACGCGTGTGGAGGCTTTCAGACAAGAGAGATTATATGTATTCTTATTATAATTAGATGGCAGGTCAGAGGAAACCTCTTTATTACTACAATTAAATGCAGTGAGCCGGATTTGCATGGGCTAAGCGTGTCATTAACCTTGCCGAGGCGTTCCGATAATCACATGTGTTGGGCGGCAGCCAGAAATAGATGGTAAACATGAAGGAGGGCTTAATAACATTCGAGGGCATTTTTAAAGAAGTTTCCTTGGGGGATTTGCGCCTCCATCTGTCGACATACATGTGGGATGACTAACTGACAATCCCCGCCAAGATTGGCCTTAGCAGAGTAGTTGTTGCTAAGGTTCCTGCCCACTTTGTCCTCACTGTGCCCTCCTGAACGGTTGAACCTTTCCCTTTGTTTCACCTTCCTACCCTTGTGACACTGATTTAAACGTCGATCCAGGACAAAGAGAGAGAAAGAGAGGAGGAGAGCGCGGAGGTTAACCGCAGTCGTTTTCAGATTGGCTGACCACCTTTATCCGTTTAAAGACACCACAGTCTCCGGCGAGACAGCAAACGTAGCCGACAGCCATCGTCTCGTATTCCTATTCATCGGAAGCCTGCGTGAAGCATTGTGGTGATTCATATCTGTAATCTCCTCCTGAGACTGTTTTTTGCTCCCCCTGCTCCGTGGCCATGAGGCTTAAAGATGAATGGTTTTCATTTGAGCATTGGCAGGTCACATGTAGGCCACGGCAACAGCGCGCCGCTCTGAAATGCAAATCCAAAGGAGAACCTGCGGTTCTGTTCCAGCAGACACAAATCACGTCTATGGAGATCATACAGGAGAGAGAGAGAGATATGAAGACAGGAGGGAGAGCGAGAGAGCGGAAGATATTCAGTGTCTTTCTTTCCCTGTCTGCATGTGAGGTTTTTGCAAGGTCGCAAATTGTCGATATTTCTCTGCCATCATTACAAACCTCTGGCATACGAGGTTCAGGGCCATCAGAGTGCATTATGGGACTGCCGGATGAGAGGGACGGAGTAACATAACGTGTTCTGTGTTTCAATACTGCTTCAACACGCCCTCATTGACTTCTCCTCTCGACTCGGAAGTAGCACGTCCTGATTTTGCCCAGTGATAGGACGGAGCTTAAAATAAATTTGATCATCCAATTGCAAACTTGATCATATAACATCACCACAATGCTCTACCTCACGTTAACTAACTTGCTATCAAACTTGGCTCCTGGTTTTAGTTACATTTACATTTACAGCATTTAGCAGACGCCCTTATCCAGAGCGACTTACAGAAGTGCTTTGTAACACTTTTTCTTACACAATAAAATAGTTTACTTCACGTTAGCTAGCTTGCTAGCAAACTTGGCTCCTGGTTTTAATTTCACAATAAAATAGTTTACCTCACGTTAGCTAGCTTGCTATAAAATAGTTTACCTCACGTTAGCTAGCTTGCTATAAAATAGTTTATTACACAATAAAATAGTTTACCTCACGTTAGCTAGCTTGCTAGCAAACCTAGCTCCTGGTTTTAATTACACAATATAATAGTTTCCCTCATGTTAGCTAGCTTGCTAGCAAACTT
Organism: Olivaichthys viedmensis; assembly: GCA_028565825.1. Classification (NCBI taxonomy): domain Eukaryota; kingdom Metazoa; phylum Chordata; class Actinopteri; order Siluriformes; family Diplomystidae; genus Olivaichthys; species Olivaichthys viedmensis. The sequence continues at coordinate 2,577,955 of JAOUQW010000031.1, read as the reverse complement.
GCCTCCTGGTTTTAATTACACAATATAATAGTTTACCTAATGTTAGCTAGCTTACTGATGACCTGGGTTCTTGGCTTTTAGTAGTTTACATGGTCTTTTTTGGCCTGATGTTACCTGGCACTCTGCAAAATTAGGACGTTGAATGTGCGTAACACCTACGTCACACAAGTGTGCACAAGGGGAGGAGGTTTTGGAGAATAGATTTTGAAATCAGACTCTCCTTTGGCAACTCTATTTTCTTCGAACTACATACTGGGTGGTTCTCAATACCAAGAACACAAAGAATCGACTTGTGGCCTTGAGAAGAACGTTCTTGGCAAGTAATCTTGCCAGAATGAACTCACAGGAACATGAGAACAAACAACGCACCTATATGCATTTGAAATGCGCTGTGTACCTGCTGTGTGCAACCACGCGCTTTTGTGTGTGTGTGTAATATTCCCTGTCTCATGACGTGATTGTCCCCATCGGCATGTCGTTAGTTCATGATTAGTAAGTGTTTAAAAAGCCCTCTTGTTTCTGTCCAGTTTGTGCCTGATTGTTTGTTGTCATGTGTTTAATGTCGTGTATGTGCAGTTCATGTTTAGATTTAAAATAAATGTTTGATGTTACGACGGCGTTGCGCCTGTGTCCTGCATCCGGCACTACACGACCGTGACAGCTTGTCTGTAATGCAGTAAGCTGTAAATAGTCTTCACAGACACTAACGTTGGGAGTGTGTTCACATCTGTCGGTAGAGAAGATAGAGGGCAGTATAGATTTATGACTGGTTGTTATATCCAATAACATGTGGTTCACAAGCCCAGTGATCCCTTCAAATACACACACACTGAGCTACTAAGACCCCGTTTACACTTGCTCGTTTCGTGCGTCTTGAGTGTCAGGATTATATCCGGATAGGGATTATCCACACAAAGTTGAAAGTGTAAATGCACCCAAGACCAATTTGTTGCAGAAAAAAACTAAAAATGAGGAACAACACAGGAAGTTGGGGTTGAAATGCAATGAGTACTGATGAGCAGGAGACAGTGAGCTAACAGCAAGCTTAAAAGAAAATCTGTCCATCAAAAATGCAGTGAGGAATGGAAAACAAACCAGTGACTGATAGTAAATAAGTCCTGGCATCACAGTGTAGCCCTTGGTTTTATCTCTGCTCCGCCGCTCGGCTCCCTCGTAAAGAGTCTAGTGGGTTAATTTGATTTGGGCTGTTGCTTTTGAGAGGACCAGGACTGCTGTGGAGCCAAATATCTCTCTCAAGCATGCACACACACATACACACACACACACACACACACACACACACACACGGAGGCCTTATGCAGGTGTCCATTACTGGAGATAAAGCATCACTTAACCTCACACTGCACCTTTTTCAGCATCAGTCAGTCCAGCACTCAATCGACCTTAATGTGTTCTCCATCACTGACACACACTCACACACACTTAGACACCCATAACTCCTGTTATATAGATTCACTTATATATTCATTGCCTGCATCTATCTATCTATCTATCTATCTATCTATATATTCAGTATACTTTAGTAATAAATGTAGATGTAGTAAAAATAGAGGTTGTAAAAAGGCGACAAAAGTCCACCATTGACTATAAAAGCGGAAAAAGGTTTGCACATAAACTCCACCTCTTAATACATGCTTATGCATGCTTTTAACACCATTCCACTGTATTATGTGCAGAATCGTACTGAATCTGGGGTTTTCTGGAATTCTACATGCTCACTTTTGTCCGAGTTCATTCCTGTGCTCTGTGAGGACTACTCCTTCTTTTTCACATTTGGCTTGTTCTCTCTATTTATACTCTATTCTAGGGGAACTAGTGGACTATTAGCAGAACCCCCCACCTCCTCCTCCATACATGTAATACATGTAAGAAACATGTAATGACCTCATGACATCACTGGCCTCTCAGGGGGCTTGTAGAAAGACACAAGCAGAGCAAGATGTTTGTGGAGATCTCCCGCTTTCCCTCTCTCCCTTTTCTCTCTTATCTCTCTCACTTTTTCTCCCTCTCTAATGGGATCCACATGGGCCGAGTCTTTGTCAGCAAGGGCCTCGAATGCCACGTCCTCTCTCTCTCTCTCTCTCTCTCTCTCTCTCTCTCTCTCTCAGTGTCTGCAGTCGTATCAGTGCTCTATCCTCTTGTCCCCCTGAGGAGTTGCTGTCTCTGAGTGCTCTCCTGAGCTTTACAGCTCTGTATGTCTCCAGTCGGACTTCCAGAGCCTGTGCTTCCCCCATCACATTGTCCTACGTTCAGTTTAATTCAATTCATCTCGACAATGCGATCCAGCTAAGCCAAATCGAAATGAATCGGTCTAATAGAATTAACATGTCGATTGTCATAATTAACATACCCTCTCTGTCTGTAATGCAATACCCTGGAGGATTTTAGGCTGCTGGCTATATTTGCACTTACAGTATGTTTGTGTAACCATGTTTAGCCTCATATAAACCAATAATAATCCCTCGTTTGTACCGCAATCAACTGGAAAACTACCCACAAAAACAAGACCAGGGATTACAATAAAGAGAGACAAGTGCTCCTTGCAAAATCTTTGTTGCCATCATAACACAAATGATGAGTAATTCTACACCAAAGTTTGTGACTGGGAGCCATTCCTAGAATGAAGCATAACTCTAATAAGCAGCGTATATTGTACTCTAATAACCTCTTAGAATGTAAATAGCGTAATTATGGTTATACTTTCATTTTTCCGTACGCCAGTGTTTTGTACTCCAGTGTTGCAGTGAGTTTCTTTTTAAATCAGATGGATGAGGTCTTCCGCGATGAGGCTGACTCAGAAATGACATGACAAATAAAATGAGCAGCATTCATCTCTACTGCATCAGCTCATTTACAGGCCTGCTGGAAAAAAGTGATCTGCTGTTTACACAAACTCTACATAGTTTGGGATGCTGCTGGTGTAAAGGCCCTTGCACACAGGCTGGGTGATTGACGAATGAAAAATTTGTGCGGCAAAAATTCTAAACAAACATGCGCTACTTGATGGAAACCTGCACACCGAGTCTGAAAATGTCGCCCTGCGACAGTGCGCCATAAAAAAAAAAGTTCAGTTCAGTTTCTGGGTGTTTAAAAAAAACAGGTCATAATCACACGATCTACACTCTAAAAATAATGATGTGAAGAACCACATGGCAGAACGACTCGGAAATCCAAAATGTGGCTCTTTTATTTGGGCTATGGCGTTCAATATCTCGCATATTGTAGAACTGGAGCTTTTGAATGAGCCGATGGAATTCATCGTCTTTTTTTTCCTGTGCTCCAAAATTCGCTGGGTCCGATAACGGCGATGTCTTCTCATTTGACTCTCTAACATTAAAACAATATCAAATTCGCCTTCGGAACGACTTCTCATCATTTTCGAGGATCTGTGACGTAAAATCATTATTATACCACAAAAATGGAGGTTTTTGGAGTGCAAAGGCTTTAGGAAACTAATTCAGGACCACATGGGCTGGTGTAGCACCATCTCATTCCTGCTGATCTCCTCGTACAGCTCCTTCTCAACAGGCTTCTGTCACTCGTTCAGAGAATCTGCTGGGTGTGTGCTAACACGAGCAGTATTTATACCATTGTTCCACATCAGTGCAGTGTGACTCAGGATGGAAATAGTGAGCTCCCTCCCCTCCTTCTCTCTCTCTCTCTCTCTCTCTCTCTCTCTCTCTTTCTCTTTCTCTCCCTCCTTTGCAGTTCTGCACCCACTTTGCTTTTGCCCCGTTTACTTTTTTTCCCCCACTCTAATGTTATGTATTTACTCCCTACCTACCTCTTTATCTAGACACAAAGAGCTCTTTGTTATTTCACAGCCCCAAATGGAGGCTTTTTGCCATCGGAATAGTGCCTGCGCACAGAAATGACAGCTTGCAGAACAGTGGAGCCCAAACCGTGTCCCTGTATGGCCAGTAAACACACATTCCCGTGCTCACAGACACGACTTTAGTCAAACAGTTTGATCGTTTTTCAGCTTAAAACCCATCCACCAAGCGTGATCACGACAAGCCGAGCTGATGCCCCAACTTTTGAAGAACGCGTTCTTTATTTATTTGAATGAAACCTATGCAGGTAATAATGCAAAGATACTTTTCCTTCGGGTGGGACGTAAGATGAGCTCCCAGTTCTTCATTTTGGTGAATGGGGGTCCCTCATTTGAACCTATTTGCTGTGCAATAAGGTTGTTTCCATGCAATCCCTGTGAAGGTCCACGTAAGCTAGGCATCCGGCGTTTTCTTTCGGAACAGAAAGAAGTGAGAGTTAAGTGAGAGTGTCCACATCGTTTCAAAAACAAATCACCTCTTCCCGTGCAGTGCAAAACATTGCATAATTATGCGGTTTTGAGACACAGTTACAAATCTCTGTAGGGTTGTGGCTCTGCAGCACTGGACTCTACAAACCTCTACAGCACACACGCAACGCGGGAGTGCGCCGTTCTCGCGCTACGGCCAGGGGGAGCTGCGCGCGCTCTCTGCCCTCCGGGGCCGGGACCCTCCGAGCGCAGCACAGCTGAACTACGGCAAGCCGAAAGGGGGGGCATCACGGGTGTGTGTGGGGGGGGGCATCTTTCTGCGCAGATTCAGCCCAGCAGCGCTCCTCATGCCTGGTCAGAGCTAAGCGGTGGAGGCGAGGACTTACAGCGCGGGGAGGAGGGAGGGAGGGAGACGAGCGCCAACACACCAAACAACGGAAAAGAGCGGCGCGGGGACAGAAAACGGGGGAGCTGATTCCCGCGGTGCATCGCGGACCTCCAAACTTTTTTTAGTTATTTATTTATTTTCGCGCAAGCATTTGCGGCTTGGCTGTTTAACGCGCGTTAGTTTGCAACATTGCGACATTCCTCCCGTTAAAGAGTCCCACCGGAGTCCAGCTGTCCAATGAATGGAGTGGCGTTTTGTCTTGTCGGAATTCCGCCGTGTCCCGAGAGCGAAGTAAGTGCTGCTTCAGTCCCTCCACCAGCCTCCTGCAACGGGCTCATGTTTAGCTCATGTCGAGCTTCACAGCGGTTCTGGCTTTCTAATCGTGAGAGAAAGCGTGATTGGCCGCGGAGCGTGATTTCCTAAGCGGATCCAAGCCGCCGTGGCGCGCGCGCGCGGTGAGAAACGGCCGGTTAGAGCAGCTTGGGGCTCATGACCGCCTTCCGCCTTCCGCCGGCTAGCGTTTGCGGTTCTGTTTGGCGCTGACGGACGACGGTGCGGCTGCCCCGGTGCGCGCGCCTAAAAGCCTGCACCCTTTGTGGTGGGGGGCGCGTGCTGGTGGTCGGCGCTGGAGCATCGGGGACGTCTCACATCGCGCACTACGGCACTAAATAGCGTGCGTCGAAACGAAACGCCACCCATGGCTGCTGCAAAGCCGCGTCCCACCTCTTATTTATGTTTGTATGGCCGCGTGCCAAGTGCGCATACCGCCGTACTGAGTGGTTACAATGTTGCTGACTAGTAGGCTACAATAAATAGATGGGCTTTATAGATCCACGAAAGGGAAAATATAGGTGCTAAAACACCGAAATTAGAATAATAATGTAATTATGGGGCAGTGGTGGCTCAGTGGTTAGGGCTCTGGACTACTGATCAGAAGGTCGTGGGTTCGAGCCTCAGCTCCACCAAGCTGCCACTGTTGGGCCCTTGAGCAAGGC
>JAOUQW010000031.1:2488368-2504851 GCA_028565825.1 Olivaichthys viedmensis | reverse complement strand
AAATCAAAGGACGAACAAGGAACAGCTGGGAACATTTAACATGACTCACGTGACAGGGACAGGCGAACAAACATACACAAGCGCGTGGCGGCCGTCGCCATGGCGACCGCCACGCTATGTCCCGCGCGTGACGGCATCCGGCAATGCAACATGGTCATTTTAGAATAAAAGCCAGAAAACTGTGACTATAAATGTAAAGATCATTGCAGTGTCTGAATTTGTTCCCTGTTCACTATATAGTGCACTATTTGGGGTGTCAGCCATTTTGTAGTGCTGCCCGAATTCTCAGTGGACAAATCATATTCGCTGGATAGTTCACTATATTATTACCAATAGTGCACCGTAAATCCAGTGCACAATCAATGCACATTACTTCTGCACTAAAGTACCACAATGCATAGCGGTTTCATTCAGTTTGAAACTTACTTTTTGACAAAATGCTGTTTAACGACCACTAAAGGTCGTTAAACAGGTTCTTGTTAATTGTGTACTTAATACAGAAAATGGCTTTTTATACTTGTTTTGTTTGTGTTTTCAGTTCAGTCAAGTGAGGGAGGGAGCAATTTCAGACATGAATATAATGAATATGAATATACTGCCTGGTATGTTTTCATCGAAATGTTAAAAATGTGAACACGACAATGCAAACCGACAACTACTAGCTACGGCTGAATAGCTTGTTAGTCTGCTAGTTTTTTATCTGTTAATGGTGCAACCAATCCATGGGCTGTTCATAACAGTACCTTCCCATGGGAATGCAAGTTATTGAATAGGAGAGTGGACATTGGGACGAAAATAAGCTGGTTAGGCATGTGCAAGAATGCGATGCAATCGCTGCAAAGATGAGTAAGATACATGCTGAATTTAACATTCCCCGTGAGTGCCACGGTGACTGATGCTGGAAGTAAGTGTCTAAAAGCCTTTTCTCCCTGGAGACGAAGAGGTCATAGATCAGGATCACGCAGATGATGATGTGGATATTAGTGAAGTCGGTGCATCTCTTGAGGAAGACGTATAACGAGAGCTTGACATTTTCTTGCCCCCACATCAGCAGCGAGCTGCGCACTCAATCTCATGGCAGCCAATGATCTGGAAAAAGCTGCGTCACAAGGTCCCTCATGATAAAAGTGCACTGTCGCAGTGGTGGCTCAGTGGTTAAGGCTTTGGGCTACTGATCGGAAGGTTGTGAGTTTGAATCCTTGCACTGCCAAGCTGCCACTGTTGGGTCCTTGAGCAAGACCTTTAACCTTCATCTTCTCAGCTCAATTGTAAGTCGCTTCGGGTACAAGCGTCTGCCAAATGAGTAAATGGAAATGGAAGGTTTTGTGGTTTAATATGGTCAAGAACCTCCTAATTGAGTCCTGCTCTGACTGCGATAAAGTCTTCCTTATTGTTCTCCGATTGAAGAGTAAACAAATACTAACTGTCACAACAAGGTGTTAATATTTTCAGTTGTGGCGTACCAAATGCACTTTAATGTAAAACAGTGATGCACTTGAAATAATAATCATGGAGCTGAATGTAACCTTAACCAATGAATTGATACATTTTTTTTCAATTTTGCCAACTGAAATATTGAGGAGAAAAACACTCTCTACTGTATATCACACACCAATGACTGGGGATTAACATTACCTAACTTGCAACTGAACCAAACTGAACACACCAAACCAGGGGTGCCAATTCCAAGTGCCTTGAGTAGACAAAAATTGTGCCCAGTGCATTAAACTGTCAGTGGGCCCAAAATCCATACTGGCACCCCGGTAACAAAAATTCTCACCAAAACAGAGAGATTGCAATAGCAAAACAAATATGAAGGTCTCACCTGATTGCTTCAAGTCTTATAACTCAGCTTCTTTTCCTTGTCTGACACATTGTACAGGCACTAAAGCTCCAGCCACAACTCCATTAGCTTGTCCGTCATTGACAAGCTCCGCTATGGCCTTGAATGCCTGTTCACCTTTTTTTTTTTTTCGCTTTCTCAGTTTTTATTACCTGTTGACGGGATCCATTGAGGTTTGAGTCTATGAGTTAAGAGTGGGGTCGAAAATAATCAGACATGTTTGATATAACTCTAACTCACTCCGACTGGCCTGAAACTCTATCGGGAGGCAAGAAATTGTACTTTTTGATTTTCTGTGCCTTGCGATGGACTGGTGTCCTGTCCAGGGAGCATTCCTGACTTGCGCCCAGTGTTCCCGGTATAGGCTCCATGTTCATTGAATATGTTACTAATTCCATTTTAGAGCATGCATTCAGTAATCTTTGTAATCCAAAAGTCACAAATGGACGTTGATTCTTCTCACCTCCGAGTGCTTTTATTGTGCACACACAAACACACACTGCTAGGGAGTGAAATAACACCTACACATTTCTTCTTAAGCCGAAACTCCATCTGAGCGGAGAGAGATTTGAAATGAACAGCAAAGCGGAGTGAAAGAGAGAGAAAGAGAGACGGAGATAATGTGAGAGAGTTTGCGAGTGGCTTGCATCAACAAGGATTAGATTAAGTTTAGAATTTAGAGCTAATCAAGGATTTGTTGATCTAAGTTTTAATTTAATTCGAGTTGTTTTGCACCCATTTAATCTGTTTTAATATGACTTAACAAATCAGTGATTAAAACCTTAACCTCTGATTAAAACCTTGACGTGGGATTTGGCAGTCTAAGAAAGTAAACAGCAACAATGTTACTCTTGAGATGAATCATTATCGATACTTTTTTCTTGAGTGAAAACAGGCATAAAAACCATTGTTTGATGAACGCTTTGGTTTTCTGCAAATGATCCAATATATGCTGCCATTGCGGGAATTTAAACCACCTCAGCTGCAAGATTGAAAGTAATGCCCATATGTTATTTAAATCTGAGTTTAAAGTAATGGAGCAACAAGACTCAACTTAATCTACATTTACTGTAAGACTAAAACCAGGATTAAATGATGCCTTAAAATATTGTTTAAAAATAAACAGGATTCCATTTAGGTTTGGTGCAATTGGATTAATAGATAAACTCTGATTTAATCCAGGTTAAAGCGTAATCTGAAGTGTAATGCTGCCCAGTCTGAGAGATAGTCTGAGATAGAGAAAGACTGAGAGAGAGGGAGAGAGAGCAGAGGTAAGAGGAGGAAAGTTAATTGCAAAACTCTAGGTTAAAGTGAGACTCTGACGTTGATCAATAGCTTAAGAAACTCATTAGTGAAGTTCCTGTGTGTGTGTGTGTGTGTGTGTAACCAGCTGCACAAGACAGGTGTGGCCACTGACACTATGACACGACACGCTAGCATCTCTGAGGTTGTGTCTGTGCACTTGTGCGATTGCAACTTATTTTATTTATTATTTATTTAAAATTGGTCTCAAATCATTAAGTTGCAGTAGCATAATACACATTCATACTATACCTGCATTGGGACATTGAGTCGCATCTAATGTAAACCCCAAAGAAGCCATTCTTGCAGTTCGCTCGTAACTTGCAGTTTGCTCTGCATTATAATAAACAGGCTAAACATGAACTAGTATTATAGTAAACAGGCTAACTCACCACACAGCGTTATATTAAACAGGCTAAAACATGAACTAGCCTTATAGTAGGCTAGTTTATTATTACAGTAGTGTATCTAGCATTATAGTAAACAGGCTAACCTAGAAATAGTGTTACGGTAAACAGGCTGACCCACCAACTAGCATTATAGTGAACAGGCTTAAACATGAACTAGCATATAGTATTGAGACTAAAACAAATACAAGCATTAAAGTAAGCAGGCTGATACACCCCTAGCCTAAAGTTAAACAGGCTAAAACATGAACCTTCATTATAGTAAGCAGGCTAACCCACAAACTTATAACCTAGAATTATACTTAACAGACTAATACATATCTGGCATTATAGTAAACAGGCTATAGTTATAACCCACAAACTAGCGTTACAGTAAACTTGCTAAAACACGGACTAACATTATGGTAGACTAAAAACACATCTATCTTTAATACACTGCCCGTTACACCTAATTAAAGAATGCTAAAAGATGTGTAAACAGAAATTATCAATCAGTGCCCCTTTAAAAAATGGGTGCCTGACACGTCAAGTGTGTTTATGTGTGTGTTTTATACACAGGAAAAAACTTCAAGGCCTTGTTTAAAGATCTTGGTTAACACTTTTGTGCTACAGAAATTCTATGTAATTAAACTGTCCATGAAAAAAAATGCAGGGACTATTGTGGTCACCCCTTGAATCTCTCACTCCGTGAAGCAGCGATGAGAAGAGAGTCATCTGATTGCAGCAAAGTGCATTCCTCAGATAAATCGATGCGAGTTTGATGCATCCTTTCACACACACCGAGCATCTGCCATTGATTCATTTTCTCTTTCTGTTACCATTTATTGTTTGCGCATCAGAGTTTAAAAGAGTAATTAAGGCGAACTGTGAAGCGAGATCGATAGTCGAGCTGCAACAAAGATTTCAGAAATGGTTTCTTTTATTGGTGTAAAAATGTTCAGCATAAATGGCACATTGCCTTGTGTTATTCTTATTGTTATTATTATTATTGCTGTTTAAACCTACACAATGTCCAATTCAGTTGAAATGAGTTAATGAACTTCTTTAGATCTTTCATTTTCTTTTCAGATAATGTGATATAATTATAATATATAATAATGCCAATAAGTTGAATTTTATAGCGCTTTTCCAAAGCCCAAGGGCCCTTCATAATCACAGAAGTACTACAAGCAACCCAAAATAGATACTTTTATAATTATGTAAAGTATGCTTAATTTGCTAATATCGAGTGAGTGGTTAGTCAGGTAACTGAAGTGTGTAATTTTTGAACATCGAGACCTGGTTTTAAATCAAAAATCAAATTGTCTGTGTTATGTCTGTCACCTGTTTCCCCGTCACGTGTCTTAAATGTTCCCACCTGTTCCCTGTTTTGATACCTCGTTAGTCATTGTATAAATAAGCCCTCGTGTGCCTGTCTAGTTTGTCCTTGAATGTTTGATGTTACGTGTCGTGTCGTTATGTTTAGATGGTTCCAATAAATGTTAAATGTTGATCGGCTTGCGCCTGTGTCCTGCCTCCGCCGCTACAAGACCGTGACAGATTCAAGGACCTTAAAGAAGGACACAGCAAGCCGCCCGAGATGGCAGCTGGCTAGGAGGAGGTGCTGCGGGAGCTCGAGGAACATCGACGGCAGGTCGATTGCCTCGGCACCGCTGTAGCAGTGATCGGCGTGCCGGGGAGACGTATCTAGGTAGCTAGCTTAAAATAAAGTTGGTGTGAGTTAGCTAGGAAGCTCTCTGACTGGCCAGTTGACTTTACAATTAGCGATTGATATATGCAAAATGTAAGTGGATAAATTTAGCATTTTGACACTTCTGCCAGTAGCTGTCGTCAAACCATTGGCACACAATCAACGTGAGGCTTAAATATACAGGGCTGTATATATATATTTATTTATTTTTGTTAATATACCAGTCAGGGTTGCCACACCTGCATGTCACAAGCAGCCCAATAGACAAGCAGTATTAAAAACCACATAGTTTCCCCTGAATAGTTCTTTTTACGTATATAGTCATAAAATATAAGAATATCTGTGAAAATGAGTAGTCCAATTCCTTAATACAAATACATTTGTACCGTAACGCACAGAGCTAATGTTGAGAAAGGGATCAAGAGGGGTGTGTATGAGAGAAGACCATATGCATGTTCACTAGTGCATGTTTTAATATGTATGCAAAATGCCCAAAACCCCAATTAGCAGACAAATATGCATAGAATCTGGATTTCTTTTTTAATGAGGGAATGTTTCTGTGCTGTTTTCTGTTGTCGAATGACATTTTCTGTGCTCAATTTATTATTCAATATAAGAAAAAGGATTTTTTTTTTAAAAACAGGTTCTGGGTGACTTTCAGGAGGAACCAAGAGTCAAACAGGGGAACCCATCCTTCTCTGGTTGACACTAGAGTACAAGTGAGATTAAGAAAGGGACTTTACTCTGTTTCAGTCAAGTGTCCTGAGATGTATGACAAGGATCGGTGTTAGAGGCTTTAGCCCTTAGCTAATAGCCCTTAGAGCTATAAGAGCTAGATCCTGAGTTATGGCGTTATCTTTTCTAGCTCTCCTAAGTGGTGCAGTACTTATGTACACTGTCCCAAACCACATATTCTTTTAAGTTTTCTCGATGACCGCTAATTGTTAGAATTCATTCGAAGAACTGTTTTCTCAGACACGATGAGAGTGTCACGACAACCTTAACCTGATAGACCAGAACGTAATAACAGTGCCAACGTCGTCCTGAGAGACGCGACGGAGGGCGACACACTCCACATGGCGAGGGATTTTTCAGCGATGGACAGATGTCTCAAACGCCACACCAATTAACCACAAAGCTGACAGGATCAAGTGTGTCTGTATGAGACAGCGACAAGTACACACGAGAAGGTTCAGAGTGTCTGAACGCCATCTGCATCACTTGCTATTGTTAGCAACACTATGTTAGTGGACAGACGTCTGTGTCATGTTTGCCCGATCAGGACGTTTTTTCCGCTAAAGAGGGGAGGAGAGTGGATGTGATTTATAGCACGCCCCTCTCTAGTCATGACCGTTTTATCTCCCTATTTCATTGTGGGACAAAATCATAATTTCCCATAAAACACTCGCTCGTAATACTGAAGCTCCAGGTTTTTTGGGGGTTTTTATTCGTATTACAGTGTGTATCTCACAGCCTTGAGGCATACGCCGATGATGAATGTCTCCTAAGTGCTTTTTTGCACCAGTGTATTAAACAGCTCAGATTATGACCATTATAGGTGGAGCTCCTGGCAGCAAGATTCAGCTCCCGTTCTAATTAGTTTTCTCGTTAGCTCCGTGGATCTTTGTCATGTTTTGATGTATCGGATCTTTAGGCCGCGAGTCGGAGTGGAAAAACACTAACGTCTTAATGAAATGTTTAGCGTTTCCCATCTGCCCACGTCCGTATCGCCGTAATGACCCACGAGACGGTGCTTAACCCGGGTCATGCGCCACTGAAGGATGAGTTCGCTTTGGGTTATTATTTGTTTCCTGTTAGAGGAAAAGTGGAACCTGTTTTTCACTCTTTAAAAAGTCACACAATCCACACCCTATTCCTCTTTATTAGCTTTACCTATATAAGATACCAAGCCTAAGACACCTTTTGTAGTTTCCACTACTTCCTAGTTTTGGGGTTAGACACTCGTGTTGGAAGAGTTCTTAATAGGATTCATCCTAGTCGAGAAAACACAAAAAGAAAATTTTTGGGACAGTGTACATCGATACTCCATCACAAAAAATAGTTTGCACCATCACAGCCTTTTCCAATAGCGCAGTCCACAGAAGGCGTGTCTTTGAGTCCATATATGGAAGTCTTTAAGTAACAAGAAGGAACTCATTGCGAATTTTGTTAGCCAGCTAGCTAACATGACAGGATTTCTGAGAGGATCTTATATTCATGAATGGTCATAATCTTCACTGCGAAAGCTAGTTAGCTGGCTAACATAAGCCGACTTTGACGTTAGTTACTCTCAACAAATCCAGCATGTCTCTATAAATTAGCTATATAAACCAATTACGCTAGTCACAACACATTCACCTAGTGTCAACAAATACAGCGAGGCTCAACACACTCAGCTGGTCTCCCCAAATTTGGCTATTTAAACACATTAAGCTAATCTTAAAGTAAATTCTGCGAGTCATGACAAATTCCGCTAGTTTCGGCAAATTCAGATTTAGCTAATCTTCACAGATTTGTCTAGCCCATATGTGAACTTAGTAACAACAAAACAAACTCTATTCTGTTTTTATTTTCCTCTTTAAAATTTGGTTTTTCTGGACCGGAATAAAAAATTTGGGGGTCTTTTTTTGCATTTTGGTATTCCAACATGAAACTCTTTGGTCCAAACCTACCGAGTTGTTTCATGACAAAATGTTTTCGAATGCTAGCAAATGAAGGGTTTCCTCATTCATTTGATTTTGTTTTGCATAATCTTGTAAAGGAAGCACTGGAAATGGATTTGGTGTTGTATAGCTTCAAAACATCCCTCCAGCAGCTTGGTCACTTGGACTTTCCACATTGTTTTGTATCTCCAAAGTCCTCCAAAGGCGTTTTGAAGATTTCATGAAAGTAATATTTTGTAAGGCAAGAGCAGACAGAGACGGACAGACGTTGACAAATTCCTCCACCCATCGTGAGGGTCTGGTTTTTTTTTTTTTCCTGTTTTTTGATGTTAGTTCATCCTCTTCTTCTTCGGCCCACTCATCCATCAGTGTGTTGTGACGGGAGAAAAGTTGCATGAGTTTCTAGACAGTTAGGCTAGCGGTTAACTCTGTGTGTGTGTGTGTGTATGTGTGTAAGATAAATTCAATACATTCTGGGCTGAGGCTTAGGGCAGGGCTGATCGATAATGTGTTTGCTGCTTTAATGCTGGAGGAGGACAGGATTCACCCGGAGCTGTCACAGTGCCGAGCGGGTCCGGACAGGAAAAGTCCACCTGCTCCCTTCAGCCCGTAAACAGCTTTTATCTCTACACAAAAATGAATCCACAGCTGTGGAATCCACACTGAGAGTTTTCCAGACACGCACTTCATCGATGTGGCAGAATGTGTGTATACATTCTTTCTTTTATAGATTTCCTTTCGTGTAATTGAATTAAATTGAGTTTACAGGTCTGTAGCGTGTTTCAAATACAAGAAGAAAAAAAAGATCATTTTCATAAACACTCATAATGCTTGAAGATCCAGCATTTGGGCTTGTGTTATAGTAGTGGCACACTGTAATACAATAGACATAGGGAACGTATGAAGAGATTTATGTCCTTGTTGCTTGGCGCGTGGTGTAAGAGTTTATAGAGGCGAGCTGAATTTGTCAAGATTAGCTAGCTGACTGAAACTAGCTAGTAGAATTTGCTTAAATTAGCTGAATTTGTCACCACTCGCAGAATTTGTTGAGACTAGTCAAATTAGTCTAAATAGGTGATTCACTGAGACGAGCCAAAGTTGTTGAGACTAGCTCAATCGTTTAAGACTAACTGACTTTGTCAGGACTAGCTGTAACCGTCATGACTAGCAGTCAGACTGGCTAAATTTGTTGAGACTAGTTGAATGTCTCCATCTACATATATGAGTTATTGAGATGAGCTGAATTAGTTGATTTGATTAAGAACAGCTGTATTCATCATGCATTCAGTTCTGTGCTGTTGTCAATAGAAGGGCAATTGCATTGTTTTAAGATGCGACACGCCTCTTCTTCGCCGACGTCACTGTATCTGAGAGAATGTGAACAATCCAGTGTGATCAATATGTGATTAATGTCTAATGATCTAATGTATGAAAGGTACATTTAAAGCAGCTCTTGATTAAATAAGATAAGATTTACAGTTGATGCAATGTGATTCAGTATTGTATAGTTTATCATTTTAAAAAATTTAAACGTTAGCTTTGAAGTGTGGGAGGCCACGCCTCATTAACTGGGACTGACATTGTGAGGCCACACCTCCTTCACTGGGACTGTCAGACTCAGAGGTACCACGGCTACTTCACTGGGCCATGCTTATGGTGCGTTCGGCGGGACCTCGTCAACTCAGAGATGCGTAAATTTCAGAGTTTACCACCAGGAAGTTGCACTCGAATGGCCGACAAAGTGGTAAACACCACAGTCATATTTCGCAACTTCCATGATACCCGAGTTTACTAGTTGTGATGTATCGCAGAGCTTCACCTTGCTTTACACACGTGGGTAACGACCAGCAAACAGACAAACAGACGCTGACTTTAACCTACCTGATGCGTGTTCTCTCCTCATCCTGGTGCAATGATAGGGCGAGAAAGCATTGGTCCATAAACCTTTTGTATGCCGTTAAAAGAAACATGTAGTAGAGTTTCTCTGTGGCTTCCATTGTTTAAGTTTCGCAGTGGTCAATCTTATTGGTCCAGATTCTTTATATCCCAGTGGACATGCGTATTGTTCATGTGATAAATTTACCAGTTACCCGAACGCAAACACCTGGTACATACGATTTGATTCACGTCATTATTTTAAGAGTTTACGAGTTGACGAGGACCGCCGAATGCACCAGTACTTCACTGGCACTGACAGGCACAGAGGCCATACCTCCTTTGGGACTGACAGGCACAGAAACCACGCCTCCTTCATTGGGTCCAACATACAGTTAAATTACATAGATGAGTGATGATGTGGTAATTATTTGCTGTTTAAAGATGGTTTATGATTTTGCAGCACTTTTTAGGGTTCCAGAGCTCCAATCTGCCTAATTATAAATGTGGCCAATCCAACCAATTAGCGCCAATTTGCAGGAATTAGCATCTGTCTATGAGCTCTTCAAACCTCTCTCTTTTTTTTCTCTCTCTGCATTCCTGTCTGTCAAACTCATTTCTGTGTCCTCTATAATCTGCCCACTCCCAGCTGTGTGGTGTGTGTGTCTGTGTGTATTTGTCTGACGTTGGACGGCAGGCAAATAGGAACATTGATCTGCCGTCATCCCAAAAGTCTGTTTTCATTGCAGCTAATGAAAGGGAAGCTGTTTATGAAGCACATGATTACAGAGGCTCTTTCGCCAAATGTGTGTGTTTGTGTGTGTGAGAGTTTGTGCAGACGCTGAATGATGATGGTTAAAAGCATTAGGGCAATGAGCCAGTGCATCAGCTTTCGAATGGAGTCTCGAGCCGTCGGGAAGAGCCGGGCAGAATGTGCTCTGTGTGTGTGTGTGTGTGTCTGTAATCCCTCTAAATGCTTGCTAATGTCGAGCGTTGACGGTGGACATGTTTATACACTCATAAAGTGTATATGATGTCTTCAGGGAGTGCAGATGTTTCAAGGTTTTGACAATAAAAAGTCAGACACACAGAGACGCACACTGCCTGTAGTGTAGACGCGATAATCACAGGTAATCACCACGCTACCATGGACATACATTCCACGGCCATATATGGAAGTAAAAGCGTGTCTGAGTGGGCATGCCTTGAAGGCCATAGGTGAGAATGTGGGTGTGTCCTTGAGTCTATATATGAAAGTCTTCAAGTACAAAGAAGGAAGTCATTATCATTCATATATGCGCATGTATTTTTAAATCCTCAGTGTTAGCAGTAGTGAACTAGCTACCATGATTTAATGTGACAAGATTTCTGAAAGGATTTTTTCCATTCATATTCATAAATGTTCATAATATTCACTGTTCACGCTAGTTGACTAGCTAACATGAGCTATTTTTATTATATTCATCAATGTTTAATCTTAACTGTTAATGCTAGTCAGCTAGGTAACATGAGCTAACCTGCAGAATTTCTGAGAGGATTTTTAAGTGTTTATAATAGTCACGCGCACGGCTGTGCGCGGGACATAGCGTGGCGGTAGCCATGGCGACAGCAGCCACGTGCGCGGCCACGCGCCCTTGTTTATGTTTGTTCCCTCGTCCTTGTCTCGTGATGTGATTGTCCCCACCTGCATGTTGTTTGTTAGCAATTATTAAGTGTTTAAATACCTGCTTGTGTCCGTCCAGTATTGTCTTCTGTTGTGTGTTTGTGTATTCACTACGCCTGTCACGGCGTGCATTGTCTATGTTTAGACCCAGTCCGTGTGGAAAAATAAAAGTATGTTGTTTAAAGAGAGCGGCTACGCACTTGTGTCCGCACCCCCGCGCCTACACTTCGTGACAATAATCTTCACTATCTAGATGGCTAACATGAGCTAACCTGACAGGATATCTAAGAAAGCCTCTTTGAGTGCAATCATAAAATTATTTTTGAGGGCCGGGTGTCTACTCAAAAGCATTAGAAAAGCTCAAATACACCCACCACCAAACAGGCGCTCCTCTGTATCACACACACACAACGAGTTTTATTGCGCATAAAGGCAACTAAAGAGTCCTAAAAATCCCAACTCTGGAGGTAATCAACACAATATTATCACACAAATGCTCCAGAGGCGCATACTCCAAGGAAGTAATTGTTGCCCATAGACTTGCATTTATTTTTGCCGATTTTTAAAATACTTTTTTTTTTAAACATACGTGCAAGAGTCGAAGGCACTTTTGGTTATCTGCAGAAAACATCAGATTTTTCTTAATGTAGTGCATTTAAAAAAGAAAAAGAAAAAAAAATTATTTACCTTTTTTTACATTTATTTCAAAGTGCAAAGTGGTTTTGTCATCACATTAGATCCATCAAGGATTGACAATGCTATTTAAAAATGGTAGTAAAAACTAGTAGGCTAGTGAAACATGTAATTAACTAGAAATGTGTTCTTGTGCTTCAACAAAATCATTTACAAAATCAGTTATTCAGTCAAATACGTTATTTAATATAACGCTGTGCAAACTGCACTGAAAGGGTTCAATTAACTCCAGACTTTTTCTACCTTTTGTCTGACATTTTCTAGCTTTTGAGTATGGGCTAGAAGGTTGAATAGTATTGGCACCACCCAAGCGGTTTCATTTTTGCCCCTGTCAAAGCAGCCTACCTCAAAGTGATCACAGCATGGTAACATCACTGATTTTAGTGAGGACTAAAAGTCTGATCCAAACTTCTCTCGCCTCCTTGTCTGTGAATCTGAATTAACAAGAAAGCAACTCGTTCTTTCTCTTCCACATTTGTAATAATCAGACTGACTTCAAGAGTGACTTTTTCAATATGACTAAGTTCCCGTACTTGCTTGACTTCATCAAATGTCTAAGTTAGATAATGTTTGCAAATAAAATTGGCTAGCTAACTTGGCTAATAAATTCTCGAGTAACGCAAGACAAAACGTGCAAAAGCTAAAGTCAGTTACTCTTGTGCCTTTTAAGGCAATGACATAAAACGTATTAAACTTCTTATAAAAAAACGTATAATATGTTTTATAAAATGTATTATAGTTATGAAGTTATAAAACGTATAGCGTATAAAATCGGGCTAAAGATGCTTTAGTGTATACCTGGCATTAATAGGGGTGCAAGTACAAATATTAAGCTCCCTGACAGGTTAATGCATTGACTACCACAGACAATTTTTGTTCCCTAGGGTCCCCTTGGTCCCCCTGTCTACTTAAGGCCCTTGGAATCACCCCTTCCCCTTCCCCCTTTAAGACACCCCTAGGCATTAAACTCATAGTTCTGTAATTGCGTATTTTGTGTTATACCGCAGCGCTGTTGAATTCTCGATTCTGATTGGTCAGGAGGTGTTGATTAATTTTCTAGAACCACACAATTCTGACAGTAGTGCTGGCTGCAAGGCAAATCACAGGTTTATATTAATCTGCACGTTATAATATCTTTGTTTCTATAGTAACAACTAATTCACAGGGACTTCAGATATTGATAATGTAAGGCTAACAATAAACGGATTTTTAAAAAGTGTTGTTGTTTAACACAGAAAGGGGTATAATCATTGATGTGGTGAAGCTTTCTGTAAGGAGAAGGTTTATTTAAGATTTATGGAAGGAGACTCCCGGTGTCGGCGCTTTGTAACAGTCAGAGGTAAAGCTGTTTCTTTAGGTATTCCGCCGGGAGAAGGTGTTCAGGTTAGGAGTTTGTGCTTTGTGGTTTATCAGTAACATGAAAAGCTGTATTTTTGCCTTATTAACTTAAAGAAAGAGAAAAACGAGAGCGGCTGGTGAGGGAACGACTGTTTATAGACTGTTATAACGTAAGTGAGAACAAGAACTAACTTGTTTCGCCGACGTTCCACAACATTTAATGTAACTGTAAACGGAGAAAAAGTACGGCGTGTCTTTTTTAATAAAAAAAAAGTGTAATCGTTGGCAAATTGCTGTGGTATAAACGGAATAAAACACTTTGGGCCGCATCACACCACCCCGTTGTTGATTATTTTCCTTTAACTGTACGCCCCGTCGTGTTTTATTCCTTACATATGATTCAATTTACTTACTTGCTTTCGTCTATGTATTTTCTGTACTTGGTTGTTTGATTTGAACGAGATGGTTTCCGTGCAAGCAAGCAGTGTTCATTTTTTTGTGCTCATGGTTTACACACACAAACACACACACGCGCTCTTGAATAGCACTCATCTAATGTTCAGCCTTCTCAAGTGCTGCAAGCAGTTCTGGAAGCTATACACACCACATAGGTCTGGAAATCCATTTAGTCACTCGTTTATCAGACCTGTACTGCGCTCCCTACTCTTTAACGACAAAATTCTGCTCCAACACACACACACACACACACACACACCATGTCTTATGCATGTCAATTTTGAAGGTCCTATGTCAAATTGAAAAGGATACACCAGACTGTCCTTTCACACCAATTCAGGATCAGCTAAGCCTACCCAAGTCCTAATTAGGCATGTGCCGATAATCAGTCCTATGAATATATCACGATATTCGGCAATATTCTTATCGTGGGCACTTCATAATATTGTCACTCTCCCTGCATTCTATTCTGGAGGAGGCTGCCTAGGTACTTGAATATAACCATTGGGACATCTTGTTAGGAAACATTCTATGCATTCTAGTGTTTGGGACATTTTTTTATTTTTCATTTTTTTTATTGTGTGTATATATATATAATTGTTCTCCCAATTTTAGTCATTGCCAATTCCCACCCACAAGCTAGTTCTCCCCTATCGCACAACAGCTACCAACTAGGGGAGGGCGAATGCGAACACCTGCTTCCTCTGAGACACATGAAGCCAACCACCGCATCTTTTCCAACTGCTGCTCATGCAACGTCACAGGGCAGCTGAACGCGCTCGGAGGAAAGCGCTAACTGTCCTCTTCCGTATGGTGTCGCTCTGATCGACAGGAGAGTAATGATATCCCTCCCACCCAGAGAGCAGGGCCAATTATGCTCTCTTGGACTCCCGGCCACGGATGGAAGAATTTGTTTGGCTAAAATATAATTTACATAATTTTCCCCCTTACCCCAATTGTAGTCGGTCAGCGAGGGCATGTTTGGTGTCGACATTTGCTTTTTTACTTTTGCACTGGACCTGCAAGGCTAATGTAGCTAACAAGTAATGGAAGTCTATCTCACCCAAAACTTTTTTCGTACAATATCTGCCTCCAACTGCATTCAGTTCTTTAGTAATGTCACACAGACTTGCTGATGTGGTTTAGAGCACATAATGACGAATTGTAATCTGTGAAGATTAACAAAACTTTAATCCAGTCATTTTGGAGAACCGGTATCAGTCCCCACTCAAAGTTTTAAGGTGGAATTGTACTGGTAAGCTGGAAGTGATGAAGATAAAGATATATTAGTTTGAAGCAAGTATATGAAGATTTGGTCATGTATATACAGAAAAAAAATTGGTTGAGAGAGATTATTCCTTTAAAATGGCTGACATTCTAGTCATAACTTGTGTTTAGTACAAAGCCAATAATTTGCATACGAGAGAAAAGTGCCCGCACATCTTAGCATAATGTTTGTGGTCACAAGAGTGCTGAGTTGTATATCGGTTTAGAGTGACCAAAAGGCTGTGAGTTGGACCCTTGTCACAACTTCTTAGCGATATCCTAGTGTTAGTGTGTGAAGAGGAAATGAGAAACAAGGACAAACTTAACTAATAACTCTGCAACCATGGTGTTGCTTTCATAGGATTGAGGATGAGCTGAAATACTGGTTTAATTTCAGACCGAATGGGGTTTTGAACTGAGCAAGGCTTTAATGTGCTGCCCAGACATGGCTATAGAAGACAGCATTGGATTTGACATTTTGCTGAAAGCGACAGCTTGTAAGTCCAGTCCATCCAGGCTAAGTGATGTTAGCAGGGATTTAGCATGGAGCTACAGACTAGCCCAGTCAAGTGCACAAATCCATTAAGATCCTTTTCATCACTCTATAAACGGAAGAATCATATCTAAGAACAAACTATACTTATATATGCAGACATAAATGCACATACACTCTCCCTCTTTCTCTTTCTTCACTCCCCACAGGCTTTTAAGCAGTGGTTTGGCAGAAAAATAATCTGTAAGCAAGATCCTACTAATCTGACACCACATTTACTTACATAATCCCTGTTTTTCTGTTTGTTTTTTTTCCTCTCTTATTCCTTCTTTTTAAGCAGAGGCATTTAGTCTCTGTCACTCGGAGGCAACTCTACAGAAGTTAAATCTTTAAAACCAAAGGCCAGAACTAGACTAGCGAACAACAGTCCTCCGGCGTGAGGGCTTTTAAATTGGCCGGAGCCTTTCTGGTTGAGATCAGAGCTGCGTTAAACGTTCAGACAGAGGGATGATCACGACAAGCAAAGAAAGCTGGCAGAGAGAACGAGAGAGATTAGAAAAAGCAACGTGCCTCACTGCCTGGATTAAGTAAACATTTCTTCAAGCAATCACTAAATGCTAATGTTTAAATGTACAGTCGTGGCCAAAAGTTTTGAGAATGACACGAATATTAATTTTCACAAAGTCTGCTGCTTCAGTTTTTATGATGGCAATTTGTATATACTCCAGAATGTTATGAAGAGTGATCAGATGAATTGCAATTAATTGCAAAGTCCCTCTTTGCCATGAAAATGA
>JAOUQW010000031.1:2463280-2480164 GCA_028565825.1 Olivaichthys viedmensis | reverse complement strand
AACAGTGGCAGCTTGGCGGAGCTGAGGCTTGAACCCACGACCTTCTGATCAGTAGCCCAGTGCCCTAACCACTGAGCACGTTTTTTTTTTTTTCTGGGTGTTATCAATTTTGGACGTTGATTCCGTGAGTGATGAATTAGAAGC
This sequence comes from Olivaichthys viedmensis, assembly GCA_028565825.1. Classification (NCBI taxonomy): domain Eukaryota; kingdom Metazoa; phylum Chordata; class Actinopteri; order Siluriformes; family Diplomystidae; genus Olivaichthys; species Olivaichthys viedmensis. Next base: position 2,480,020 of record JAOUQW010000031.1, on the reverse strand, counting down.
TGGTTCTGGGTTTTATTACACTCGGGCACTTTTACCATGTAGCTCAGCTTCCTCAGTACCGAGAGACTACCTTTTAATACTACATGTAGTTTTATCTTTGTAGTTATTGGATTCAGATCGAGTCTCACTGTAGGCTTCACCCAGAAGGCATTGTGAACCTAGATCCGCATTCCTGCTTTGAGAAGCATGTTCTTGCCATGTAGCACATTACTGCACCAGCTTGCCGTGTGAATACGATTTTATTTTATTTTTTTAATTACCCGGTGCACAATGCAATGAGCATCACAGACCTTTGAAACCTTGAATTCCTTTGTTTGCACACCTTGACTGTTTATTTTTCACTTCAAGTCTGGAGCATGCACTGACTTTTTTTATTCGCTGGCAGTCACATCCTTAATTGTTAAGTGTTGTTACATGTTAAGTGGGAGCGTTTACCATGAGCACGAAAAAAAAAAGTAGGCTACAGAAACCCAAAAGTTAGAACAGTCTGTGCTCACAGTTTATAACAATTAGTTGATTGCCGTGTGTGGGTATAATTAAGCTGTTGGCTAGCTAAATAGCAAACTGTTCCAACACTAATGGGTGACCTGTTCTCTTGCGCGTTAACGTTTTTTTTCCCCTGTTTAGCGAAGCAGAAGTGTGGACTATGACCGATCCCTCTAACAGGTGGTCTAAAATTGCCACTGTTGATGCTGAGAGACGACCTGTTGTAGCACTGTAGTTATAATAACATGCGGAAACAAAAGAGCCCCATTAGTCACTCTGCCATTGGCAATCACAGAGAAATATGAGCAATCAAGCGAGAGAGAGAGAGAGAGAGAGAGAGAGAAAGAAAAAGACAAGAGTTGGTACCCTGAGCTTAAAGATGAGTCTGATTTTAATGATGCAGAACAAGTACTGTATCTTCAATATACATTTATTAATGCTTGTATGAATACAATAATTATTATTATAATTATGAAGTTGCTGTTCTCTCTCTCAGTGAACAAAGCTTTATGTATTGCTCTTCTGATGCTGTGCTCACCTTTGGACCCCACTGTATATGCACTAACACAAAGACACCTTATATACACAAAGAGGCAAACATGAACATTCCTGTCTATGTGGCGGAGTTGGTTGATGCATGTGACGCTCACGACATACGATAAAATCAATAATAAAAATGATCTCTGGTGATTTGACTGCTGCCATGTTGACAGCTGGTTGACTTTCCACACTCTGCCCAGCTAGTTACCTTATTAGCATATTGTGCGAGAGGAAACAAAATGCGTACGGAACGCAGATGACGAGAATGTCTAAAAATACAAGGTGAAAAGCCATGGGTGAGGTCAGATTGTTCGTCATCCAGAGCCTTGTTAATGCAAGGTGTGAATGGGTCCTTTCTCACAGAGGTGTGAGGGGGAAAAAAAGAAGAAAAGATGAAGTTTCAGTATCTCAGAGGAGTTCTTAGTTTTAGATCTTTCCATTATTATGACTTTTAAATCCCTTTTGACAAACCCAGAGGAAAACTGCTCCAGCTGGCAGCCTTTTTTTCTTGACGGCTTTATTACAGGTTTGAGAAAGCTGATCTACACCTCAGCGTACCCCATCTTGCCATTTCTCTCGGCATCTGGGACTCGTTTGGTGGACGGGCATGTTTTTAATAAGAAAAAGACGTCTACTGTCAGTTTCAAAGACTAATAGGGCGTTGTTCTGTCCCTGGACGTAATAGTATTTTGAGAGTGATGTGCTTCTCACAGACTTATTTCTCTTCTTGCTGATATTCCGGTAGTCTGTAGTAGAAGATCAGGATTGGTTAGAGAAGTCTGTGTTATTGTTCCGTGACTGGCTAAAATAAACCTTGCACTCTGATTGGGTGGTTAAATTCGGCAAGATACGATGGAGGATGTCTGCACTGGTGGGCGAGGCATTCGTTTTCCCCCAGTTGACACTTGCACATTGTGTCACATGAATGAATGTATGTAATGGTCGTTTCTTTTTGTTAAATAATGGCAACCAGGAAATGTGGTCATTTCCTGTTTGTACTTGTTTTTCTCGTTTTGGGTTACTGAAGGAATTTTATCTTTATTTATGTTGACCTTTAGATATCTACTTCCCTCCATCTCGGTTATTATTTTTGGCGTTATCCCACACTAAAGCTTTCAGTGGTAATTTATGACCTCAAAAATACCAGATAAAACCCCCAATGTTGGACTGCTTTCTTTCTTTCTTTTTTTTTTAACGTTACGTCCTGATAAAACTTAGACTCAGTGCACTATTGCCAAAAGGTAATATTAGGCATAGAAATCCAGCACCCACAATAAAGAGGAGGGTCTGTCTGCAGACCGCAGGCCGGTGGGTGGGTCTTTGAGTGGGACAGATGGATGTGTCTTGGAGCCCATATATGAACTGTCAAACAAAATCTGTGAAAATGCATGCACATACTGTATATGAATAACAATGACTTTTTTTCCTCCCTACTTCCATATATGGAGTCAAAGACACACCCACATTCCCATTTATGACTTTTAAGGCATGCACACTTTGAGCCACTCTCATTTCCATATACTATAGACACACATTCTGTGGTCTACACTTTGTTTGGAAAATAAAACTCTGGTCTGAAATCAACTTTAAGAGGACCATCAAACCTAAACTCGAGTATTTCCTAAAGAGCTTGAGTCCTGATTGCTACTATGAGTTTCCTTCTTTTCTTTCCTCGTCCCCGTTCTGTCATTCCTGCCAAAGTGGCCATCGGTTTCATCTGATTACACCCCACTGATTGTGCAAGGTCATCTGCCGTCACTTCACATCCATCAGGAGTGTTCGCGTTTATAGGCGAGCCGGAAGCCTGGTGAGAATATCAATGAGTGTTTTATGGCATTATGAACCATTTGAATGCGACGTGTTGTGCTTTTGTTTTGGGAACAGACAGAGTGGGAATAAAACGTACCACAGGACGGAAGGTGCCCAAGGGGAGGATAAAAAAAGCTAGAAGTGGTGAGTCAAGGTGACGACTTGAATCTTAATAAAACAGATGAAGAACCTTAGATGAGTGAAGAAACATCTTCAAGATTATAACATAAGACCAGTTGCCACTCGCTAGTAGCAATAAGTTAAGATCTGCACAAAAAATCCCTGAATGTCCCCAACACCTCATTCCCACATTTCCTGTCTACCCACACCCCATACTCATGTGCTCCAACACTGTCTCCATCCCATTCCTGGATTCTCCAACACATTTGCACCCCATGTGCCTCATCTTCACCCTCACCTCATTTCAGCAGGCCCCATCTCCATCCCCATATGCTCCCCACACTACGTCATCCGTGCAGGCTCTCTTTTCCACCCCAAACCCCTCTCCACCCCATCCCTGCAGGCCACATATCCATCCCTGCAGGCCACATATCCATCCCTGCAGGCCCAATCATCATTTGCACAAGCTCTAACACTGCCCCCTTTCCAGGTCCTATCTCCAGCTCCACCCCATCTCTACTCCAACACTCCCTATCCATCCCAACAAACTCCAACATCCCACTCCCTATCCCATCCCCATTTGCCACATTCTTTAACACCATCCCCACTCCAACCCTGCTGGTCGCATTTCCATGTTTATGTACCCCATCTCTGTCTCCACTGAGCTCTCGAAAACCTTAATGACCTCCATGTCTGTTTATCTGCTCTATCCCCACTCCACCCTGAATGCTTCAACCGTCCCCACCCCACCCCGAATGCTTCAACCGTCCCCACCCCTGCATTTCCCAACACCGTCTCCACCCCATCCACATGTGCCTCATCTCAATCCCTAACCCATCCCTCCATTCTACATGCCTACAATCTCTCATTACAAAAAGCTTCTGTCCTATATTTTTTTCACTCATGTACCAATATGTAACATATGTATGTTCACGTACTGCACAACATATAAGTGCCTTTATTTCCCCTTACATGTTGTAATGATTATTTATTTGGCCCTTTTTTTTGAAGACGTTTTATTTTGCACCTGAGAGAGGGCATAGTGAGCGAGAGGAGGGTTTTGGGATGCAGCCTTCCTTAATTTGGTAACACTTTATGCAGTCCCGGTGGAAATGGACCAGTTCAGGAATACATGAACATTTCTCAGACTTAACCTCACCCGAGACCCATTTTCACCACCTCTGACTCACACGCTCACATTTTCCACACCGAGCTTCGGCGAGTCCTGTGATTCTTCGGATAGAGACACTTTTAGACGCGCTGGTGTCGTTTTCATGCCACGTTCCCATAGTAACAGTCCCTCGGCGTAGGCCATTACAGAGAGAGAGAGAAGGAGTCGCTCGTCACTCGCGAAAGCTTTCAGTGGGATTTCAGGAGTCACAAAGTCTATAAATGGCCAGAATCTGCTCTTACGCTTTCTCTCTGTACTTTCCCGTTCTCCTTTCTTTAAGAACAATATGGGAAGTACATGGAGAGAAGAACTTGCTGAACAAGAACTTGCTTAGAGAGGAAACTTTTTATATCTCTCACTCTCTTCTCTTCTCAGCAGTAAATATGCTAACAACTAGGCTAGCAACTAAAATAAAAATGCATCTAGCTTTAATAAGCTGCTAATTAACTGTCAAGGGTAATGCAACTGAAGGCAACAACGTCTAAAAACAGGAAACGTATAGATCAATGTTGCCCCCTCAAAAGATGAATGCATAATGTCCATGGTTCTAGGAAGTGCAGGTATACCTGCACAGTGAACATACTCGCTCAACTCTGATGACCTTAGACAAATCTTTTCTCTGCACTTTTTACTGTGCCATCTTAAATCAGCTCCTTTCAGACATGCGGCAGAAAAAAACAACACCGTGTGTAAATCAGATGAGGTGTTATGTGATTTTATTATACTTCATTCGTGTTTGGCAGATGAAAGTGACTCATTTGCAAACGATGCGATTCCGAGGTCATACGGGGTTTTGACAGCCGAGTGAGCGGTTAGGCATTATCCAGTTCTCACAGGATGATTTACAAATGCAGTTCTTTATGCAAGAGAGCCAAGAGGGACATACTTTTAGTCAATCATGCACCCACACACATTAAACCTGCAGTAAATTTATTTACAGATCACACACACCCCCACACACATGTCCATTTGCACTTTCTTTACTCAAGATAGACTTCATTCCCACTTGCAATAATGGCACATATGTCATTTTCTGCTAGTAGACTGGCAAGCAAATCATAGATAGATAGATAGATAGATAGATTAATATATATAAAATTAATAACACGTCATATTTTGAGCTTAAACATATGGGTACGCTGTATAATATTTTTTAAGTAGTGCTTTTTTTTTTTTTTTAGACCAAACACCCCCAAGCCTCCACTGAAGAGAATAATGGCCCCGAGTCTCTTCCTATAATGTCTAACAAGGATGGACAACAATTGTAGGGTCTAGGACCACTTCTCAATGCAGAACATTTCAAACTCCACTTATATTGTTAAGACTGCGCATGTGGACTGTCCACTTCAATTTAGATCCAATTTTGAATTCAAAAGGGTTCAAATCCGTAGACTGAGATGGCCGTTGCAAAACGTTGATTTTGTGTCCTGCTGCCATTTCTGTGTTGATTTTGATTTGGATGTATGTTTGGAGTCATTATCTTAACCTCGTGGCAGAGGCAACCAGATTTTAGGCTAACCTGGTACTTGGAATTCATAATGACATCAATCGTCACAAGAGACCCTATCCGCCAGCCACAAAACAGCCGCAAAGCATCAATGACCCACCAGCACATGTTACAGTGGGTTTGAGGGCTTTTCCTTAAAAAGGGGGAATTTATGCTATTTTCAACAGTTCGAAACTTGTGCTTAATGGTGTTTTAACTGCTCATGTATTTTTTTATATCCATTACATGACTTGTGCAGGTCAACAACCATCTGTCTCGTTTGTGTTGAAAGCTCTTTGTTTTTCCCCATAGCGATGTATGACAAAGGAATATTACGTGTATGCAAATTAAAGGCAACAATTGAGTTTCTGGAGACGGAGAGCAATTTAAAAGTAGTAGATTTATTTTTCAAGAAGGACCATTTGTTTGCATTTCTTTTAAATATCCTTTAGAGGTGTGAATAATTTTGCCTGCCAGAAACTGTCAATCAGACACTCACAGCTAATCTTCGTAGCAAGAAAGAAAACTGCTTCCCTGCTATCTAGCTCCATTTTTTTCCCCGATATAACTCTTTATTTTACATCTTCCATTTCCATAATTTTTTTTCAACCATTTGCATAGGCTGTTGCTTGGCTTCTTTATATCAACTGAGTTTTTAAATTACACTGCACACTTTACCGACCTTAAAATGTTCTTAGCTTTAAAACGATCATCATTTCACCCCATAACAGTTGGACATTACCTAATTTTTTCCCCCACTTTATCCATTTTTGGATCCGCCAACATGCTTTAATTTCCCCGCTGCTAATAAAATCTGCGCAAGGCAGCACAGTTGTGTTCACAAGAACAAGCACGATCGGTGTTGAGCAGCTCAGCGCACGACAGATGTGTTCAAATTCAATTTGGAGACATGGACCTTCAGAAATGATGAAATGATGTGTGAGCGGTGAGTGTATGGAAATACAGGCCTACAGGAAGTGTGTGTGTGGGTGCAGTTACTGTTTAATATACCGTACAGGAGTAGTGAGAGGGGAAACATTTCTGTGGATTTGTTGGCTGTTGCAGCTACAGATACAGTTGAGTGGAAAAGTTGGATGACATCTGGTAGAGTCAGAACAGAAATATCAAGAAGAAGGGGGGCGATAATACAACCGAGAGGATCCAAAAGCTCCGCAGAGGATATGAAAGAGGTTAGAGGCAGTTATAAAAACAAAAGGTGTGCATATACATAATTAGAGAATTATATCAGATTCAGAACAGGAGATGCAAACTTTTAAACTGATATAATTTCAATTTTTTTAAACTATTGATATCTTACCATACACTAACATACTATGAAGCAACATTGGTGAAACCCAAGACCCTAAATGTCTTGTTGCTATAAATTGAAATGCTGGGTCTTCTTCATTATAGTTCTAAGGGTACACAAACTTTTTTTCGAGCATGCGCACTACCGAAGCCGCCGTTCCAGTGTACGGATACGCCCTGGAAGTAAGTGTCCCCCATAGACACGTGTTGATTTTTGGATGCTTTTAATGCCTTTTTTCATTACAATATGTGGCGTAGAACAGCTGTTACAACATATGGAATCTTCATTTTTAAACCTGGTGGCTCAGCGGTTAAGGCTCTGGGAGGTTGTGAGTTCAAATCCCAGCACTGCCAATCTGCCACCGTTGGGTTCTTGAGTAAGACCTTTAACCTTCAACTGCACAGCTCGATTGTAAATTGCTTTGGATTAAAGCATCTGCCAAATTCCACACTCTTGTAACTCCATAGACACCATACCCTTCCTGTTAGTTTCACTGTAGTTACTGAATAATATGCCATGGGTCAAAGGGGTTACCGTCCATAATAATCCACTTTTTTTCCCCCCCAATTGTTGCTGCTTGTTGCTCTTTAATGGGAAGGTAGTAACAACAAAATTGTTTTTGGTGTCCATTTATTTCAGAGGTGTCCAAATTACGGCCCACGGGCCACTTGCAGCCCGCCACCATTTTGGAAACGGTTTGTGAGTTGAGTTATTTTAGAATTAAAGTTAAAAAGCTGAAGTTCCTGGTGTCTCTATGACGTAAAAGCTACATTTTAAAGCAGATCTCCTCCTCTTTTCCCTTTTCACAGAGTTAAAGAGCTTATGTCACTGAGATTTTGGGTAGACATGGCAGCACCGATGAAACAAAAAAACATAACACGAGAGCAGATTTTAGGCACGCTGGCTAAATGACTATTTGTTCAGAGTTCAGTGTGTGTTGTTTAATTTTCAGGATTCAGTCATACTGCTGTTCAAGCGTACAGCAGTGGTTAACGCTTACCTATTAAGACTAGTCACTTAAAATAAAGGGCAATGTAATGCTAGTCAAGCTGCCCTATTTATTTATCTCTTTATTTGTATTTCCTCTTTATTTGAGCCTCGTCAGTCCAAAAAATATCAGATGGGTTGACCTTGAGCGAAAGATCAGACAGGTACTTTATATGTGGGGAAATTTTTCTGCACGTCCAAAAGTAAGTTAAATGTGGACAGAGTCGTTTTTGAAAAAAGAAAAGAAAAGAAAAGCACACAGAATTACTGAACAGAACAGAAAGAGAAAACACAAGTCTGTTTCTTTTTGCTTACAACTGACCACCAAGCTGTCGTTAATTGTCAGCCGTCTTCGTATCGTACACATTCCGCTGTCATACACGCTGTCAGAGCTGCGGCTGTGCAATATGAATAAATAAAACAGAGCGTGCACTTTTCTCCCGCTCTCCTTCCACCCTCTCTCCTTCCCCATCCGTCTCTGAACTTAATTTCACACTCCACTGCTTTCCTCTGACAATCTTGACAAGCTGATGCCAAAGGCAAGAAGGGGACGAGACAATGGTGTCCGCTATTAGCGTTTCTGAAGCCTCTAAAAGTATGATTCAGCTACGGAGGGTGGATGAGAGAGAGCACGTTGCACGCCCATAAACACACACAAAAAACCCCCACATTTAGCATTTACAAGAAGGTTTTTATTCTTCTCATTTACAGTCACTGGAACAGAAAGGCCTCACCGTTTCATAGCACTTTTTTTATAAAAGTGCCCCTGTATGGAGGCCTGTATGTGCCACTCAGTAATTTATTGAGAAATTGATAAATTAATTGGCAAATCAATAATGACAGTGAATGAACCAATTAAGAAATGGGCATATAGATGGATTATGGAATAAAGCAATAAATAAAACGAATCAGCAATTTGATCATGAAAAACCAATATTTATATCATCATCTTACAAAATGTCCTCGGCCCTTCAGCAAAATGCCAAACAACTCGACATGGAAAAAATACTACTATCTGTTCATCAATAATTTTTGTGTCAAAAACGTGTCGATAATAGGAATATTGGGTGTCCTGGATATTGCATTATTGCATATAACCGATTATAGGCACATGCCTACACACAATATGATTATCGTGGACTATAGTGATGTGACTATAAACAGTATATCTGTATTGGGTTTATTCGTATAGGTAATTTGCTAATTTGCACTATTCTTCATTAGCCATGTAGGTCTAAACTGCATCAAATCACATTACAACACTCATGAGCACTCATTAGCCCTTTGTAACGGCTATAACGTATGATAAATGTGCAAATATGTGAAATATGTCAATGTTAAAAAAAAAAATCTGAGCTGTTATTTGATTATGTATTTACATGTTCTGACTCAGTGATATTCTGATGTGGTTCCTTTTATCAATACTGACGTGCCCATTTTATGAATTTTAACACGTAGCTTTGATCCAATGTTCGCGTCCGTTGTCCTAACACGTTCCCGAGTGTGATATGAGCTGACACTGACCATCAAATATTTGTCTCTCTTGCACGCCGAGGCTTCTGGGTAAACGTAAATGATTTTCTGCCAGGCGGCAGATAGACACATTACAGTCTGCAGAAGCTGTATGGATTTTATGTTCGGCATAATGAGAACGGCGCTGCCTTCCAAAATATGAATCTATTTTCTGAGGCTTTAGGAGCCGAGGGCACAAACAAGCGTGAAGCAATCATGTCACACAGCCGCTTATACAATATTGTTCTGCGGTTCGAATTAAAGACGACAGTATAATACCTTTTTTTTTTTTTTTTACTTTTAGCAACTGCTGCAACTTATACAGCCAAGAGACAAACAATTTACTATATGTATATGGTAACTTTGCATTATCCTAATTGTTATATGCTAATGCCATGCTCCTCCGGCAGTTACAGGAAGCTTATGAGAAGGTACACAATCCACAGCATGGTGCTAACATAATTTTGAAATCCCCATAGCCACACTAGCAGAAGATAGCAGAGACGTTTGGACAAACAAAAGCTGCTTAGAAAGTAAATGAATTACAGTGTTTTAGCGGTAAACATTGCTGTGTAATGACTTTTTTATAAGTATGTACTCAGATATTTTGTGATTTTTAAAGTTTAAAAAAATATATATATATTATCTTCAGTGGCTTATTATTATTATATAGATTGGTATTTGGGCCAAATTTGTACCACAGTGCTCTATTTCACATTTTTCCTTTTAAAACAGAAACTTTCTCAGGACTTTTATATAAAACTGATTTGGAAAATAATTCTGTATGAGCTCGGTTTATTTGCTAACTTAGCTAATGTTGGTGATTGTTATGGTATATTTGGACAGGTTTGGCTACGGTTAAATAAAATGAGTATGACGATGTAAATCAAGACTCCGATACTGAAATTCCACTTGTGTCGAACCTGTGACAAAATACGAGCTAGTTTACTAGAAGTTACTAGTACCCCAGTTCTATTCAAGCTACACTGGCTGCCTATTAGGTTTCCGCATAGATCGCTGGCTAGCTATGTGAAGGGAAATACAATTGGACAACTGAACTTAGCGTTCTGATATGTCATCAATTCCCTGATGTTGGTGGACAGACGTCTCCTCAGTCTGAGGTTCACACATACAGGGTCGCAGTGAACCAGAATAGTGGCGGGAAAGGGTGGGGTTGGTATGGCAGGAGGATGTGGGGACGTTTACCATTTGCATGTTGATGCATATTCATAGATTCATCAGGGTAAAAGTGAAGAGATGTTCTTACATCATTTTTAGTAGCTTCTTAAGCATTGAAAAAAAGAAATAATACATTTTTGTAACGGTTTAAAAGGCAAAGGTTGTAGCTCAGGAAACAATACAGAGCTGAACTACGGCAACACTAACAGGGCAAACACTAAACTAAACTACACCAGTGGGGTGTAATTGTAGAGTCAATACAAACATTATGAAAGAAAAAATGCCTGGTGCGTTGATGTGACGTTGATACAATGAAGTGAAGTGACATGATATTCATTTTTTTTCTGTCTTATACTCCAGAGTGACTTATTGTCCAGAAAATACGGTAAATGAACAAATGCAAAATGGCTCACTCACACACACACACACACACACTCAGACCCAAAATAAATGGCCTTAGGCCAGCAAATCCATTGCGGAACTTTCTGACTTACGGCCCGTCACATGAATCAGTGCTGTATAAGTTTATCTGAACACACACAGATATAGATGCACATCAAGTTGATCTAGTGCCAACTATAAATTTGATTTAGTGCCATGCAAAGTAACTCATCTTGAGCCATCTATTCTCTGATTCTCTTTCACTCTCCATTTCTCTCACACACACATGAAATGGCCTTTAGACCAAAAAGACCACTGTAGAACTTTCTAACTTATTCCCCATCACATCAGTCAGTTCTGTATGCTTATCTAAAAACACACACACATTAAATTGATTTAGTGCCAACTATATTTTAAAAGTATGATACAAATATATAGTGATTCAAGAATGAGATATGTAAAGTAACCAACATTAGGCCATGTAGTTCATCTATTTTCGCTCTCTCTCACCCCTTGTGTCAAAGATTTGGCAGTTCTTAGCCACTGCCGACACTAACAAGGCAGTGTTTGGGCTCAGAGACCCTTGACGACGTTTTCATTATCCTCAGCTTTTCGTTTCGGAGCCGGAGGTCTCCCCCAGGCCCTCGTGTTGCTCCATCTTTGGCGAACATCTTTCTGCACTGTACGCTCATTTCTGACGCGCAGCCAGTAGATGAATGCGTTTAGGAACATACTGACTCCAAGATGGTTTTTTTATATAGCCGTACTGCCATATCTGTCAAACCATGCTGAGGAAACTCTTGCATCATATATGTCATCGGTTGCTCAGGGAGTGAAATCTTGGTTTTCTCAGGAAAGTGAGTGTGATTGGGATATTTGAAAGCTAAAAATTTGAAAGCCGCACAGGCCGTGGCGATCAGAGGAACTTGATGAATTCACATACAGTGACCTTTGACTTGACTTCGTCTCACAGTTGACGCTCTTTCCACCGGGAGAATGGCTTATTTACAGTACATCACAGCACCTGAGGTGATATGAAGTCAGAGAGATGTTGACCAAAGCTAAGAACAAAAATAAACCTCAGTAAGGGGTAAATTAAATTCACGCATCATCATGTACGCAAAAAAACAGAACGCTGTAAATGTACACTAAACTACTACTGTAGTGTAGACCTTATATAGACTAAAAGCGCTGCTGAATTCTCGATTCTGATTGGTCAGAAGGTGTTGATTAATTTTCTATAACAGTAGCTCTGATAGTAATTCCGGTTACAAGGCAAATCACAGGTATATATTAATGCGCTTGTTCTAATACGTTATTGTTCCTATAGAAACAACTAATTCACAGGGACTACTTATATGGCGGACACACATAATTTAAGAATAACAATAAACGGATTAAGAAAAGTGTTATTTGAGAAGAAAAATGAATAATTGAGAAAAAAGAGAGCGGCTGGTGAGGGAACGACTGTTTATAGTACAATGTGTCTTTCTTTAATAAATGAAATGTGTAATAGTTGGCAAATTGCTGTGGTATAAAAGGAATAAAACACTTCGGGACGTGCTGATTATTTTCCTATAACTGCATGCCCCAACGTGTTTTATTCCTTACATGGACCAATATGGACCTTATGCAGACCTACATAGACAGTATACAAATCAAAATACACCAATATAAACTTTATATAGACCAGTATGGATGTTATATGGACCAAATGGACCAATAGTGTACTAGTGTATCAGCATATTGCACATCATAACTACTCTCATATTATACAGAATAAGTATTGAGTCGAGTTGTGGATAATATATACCTAATATAAACCAATAGAGAGCAATATATGCAAATATATAAACCAATATGAACCCATCTAGGAGACCCTCTGACATCTAGTCTTGTTCTGTTATGAGTTTTCACAAAAGAGTATGTATGAGCATATTGAAATATTGCAATAATAACAACAGATGTTGACCAAAGTGCTTTGCAGTGACGTCAAATTAATACCAGCTAAAATAAACAGAAAAAGAAAACAAACAAAAAGAAAAATTTAAAATACAATTAAAATAAATAATGACAGGGCACTATATGTGTATTTTTACACCACAGACATTAATGTGGACTCAGTCAAAGCGAGTCCTAAAGTGCAAGATCAACGATCTATTTTCCTATTGTCATATTTCTTTTCGTCAAACCCCTTTTGTATTAACGCCCGCTGGACACCGTGACGTAATCACAAGCGGGTCAACCCATAGATAGACACTCTCAGATAGAGTACTTACTTGCTGCCATGAGAGTTTGGGAGTTTTTATGGTTGCACATTGCACATAATGTTGTCCTTCTCCAAGCTGTGTTTATTTTGCTCCACAAATGGAAATGAGACACACATGCGAGCGTGTTCGTGTCAGATAGACCAGTACAGTGATGCATTTTGACAGTTTGTCAATCAAATAAGACGTTCCCTTAGTTTATGTTGACATGCCGGCATTACATCAACCCACAACGCTTTTGGAAGATATGCTGGTAAATAAAACAACGTATTATTTTATGTCTGGTCTCAGGCTTGATCAAAATAAGAAATAATAAAGTTTCAGATCATGCTTTTGTTAATTTTTTTCCAGGATGTAACATGTCAGTCAAAAGACCTGACGTACACGGGTAAACTAAATTATACATGGGAAAAAAATCTAAAGGGCAAAAATGTTTATTGAGCTCTGTTGCCACACTGCCGTTTCCTTTCTCACCATGAGGGGGCAGTGTGAGTCTGTATAAGGAGCAGGTCTCCTCTGGCAATGGTGTGAAAATGGCCAGCATTGTTTGACTACTTGAGTGCACTGTAAACAGCAGTTTGGGACAAAATCACAAGCCTGTTTTCACAGAGAGCTGCAGGAAACAGCCGTCATTTAACCCACAGCAACAACAGTTCATGATTTCGCTGGTTACTGTTTCTAATCTTGCCCTGCATTTTAATACCATGTTTAACTCACCCCCTTTACCTTCCCTTACAAGTCTTAAGTGCGTAACGCCTACATCACACACGTGTGTACTTGCAGGAAAAGGGGAGGAGTGTGTAGCAAGTACAATGTGGTTAAACCAATTTCTGTGGCAATCTGAAGCTAGTGTGATAACTAAAGTAAAATAAAGTAATGAAGTCTCATCAGCTCTCATGTACAGATGGACTCTTGTCGACTTCCTCTCGTGATCACTTCGGTCACACGAATTTGCACTTGTAGCACAAAGAGAGGGGTCTGTATAGCAACAATAAGCTACTCGAAACGATTCCCCTGGAAATTTCCACACTCTATTTTCTTCAAACTGCAAAGTCATCTTAGCCTGCTAACTAGCTAGTGGGCTACTTAAAACCCAGTATGAACACAGCTAATCAAATGGTACATTAGGTATTTTATTGTGCTGACAATAAAGGAAATTGCATCCAGCCGCAGTGCCTCCTGGGTAAGTTCTGCTTCTGACGTCTGCACAGATGTTCACTCAATCCCTCGGGCTACCAAGGGGTCTCTTAGGACCTGTCGGTGGGTCCAGACTTATATTTCTTGTCCTCGTAACTACATAACTTGGAAGAATTGGGACTCCTGATGTCATGAAATAAAGGCTACACTTGCACCCATATATGGGAAGTAAAGGTTACTCATGTAACTCCTGTCCACTATTTTGCATCCATAGGTCAGGAGCGTTGGAGGAACATAGAACCACATAAACATTATATAGACCAATATAGACATTTTATTTACAAAAGCACATCTTATATAAGAGTAATATAGACCAATATGGACCAATATAGACCATACATAGACCAACAGAGTACAATATAGAGCATTATACTACAGCGCTGTTGAATTCTCGATTCTGATTGGTCAGAAGGTGTTGATTCATTTTGTCAGCTCTGATAGTAGTGCCGGCTGCAAGGCAAATCACAGGTTTATATTAATCAGGTCGTTCTAAAGTGTTTGGTTTCTATAGTAACAACTAATTCACAGGGACTTCAGATATCGATAATGTAAGCCTAACAATAAACGCTGTTGTTATTTGACAAAGAAAAGCGTATAATCATTGCTGTGGCGACGCTTTCTGTAAGGAGAAGGTGTATTGAACGTTTATGGAAGGAGACTCCGGTGTCATCGCTTTGTAACAGTCAGAGGTGAAGCTGTTCCTTTAAGTTTTCCGCCGTGGGAAAGTCTTCAGGACAGAGGAGTTTGTGCATTGCGGTTTATCAGTAACACGAAAAGCTGCAATTCTTTGTGTTATTAACTTTAAGAGAGAGAAAAAACTGACTTGTTTCACGGACGTTCCCCAACAATAAATGTAACTATAAACGAATAAAAAGTACAACATATCATTCTTTATTACATAAAAATGTGTAATCGTTGGCAAATTGCTGTGGTATAAACGGTATAAAACACTTTGGGCCATGCAGTTATTGGAAAATAATCTGCTATGCGTCAGGGCCGCATCACACCACCCCGTCATGTTTTATTCCTGAGGCCTAATTTTGTTGTGTAACTTTGTTAAGTAATTATAGTGAGTAAAAGCATATTGTTGATACGTGACAAAGACTCATCACTTCATATAAAGAGAGAAAAACAAGAAATAGATGACTGGATGTCATGGAGTAATGGGGAAGTGGCTCTAACTGAATGGAGGCGAGATCTATCTCAGATGTTCCTGTTTAATGCATAAAAAGTGTATAAAAGGGGCAAAAGTGCGCTGACAACATAAATCATCACAGTGTTGAATTCAAATATCTGAAAAAGTCTTTTTCCTCCGAATTTCATTTTCCAAAAATCAGACCACAATCAATAGTGCAGGCAGCTAAGCAAAGTGCAGGTGAACTATGAGTAAAAATTGGATCCCCAGCAGCTCATAAAAGCTCAATGAGCAGTAATGATCTCGTAATGAAACACCTTCTCCTGAGTTCTTCATATCAGCCCTCTGCTGCACCGCCCCCGGCTCCGTCGCAATTATTAATCTGAAGTAAATACCAATTAATATGGAATAAGTATCGAACAGAGCATTTGGGATGCCATAATATAGTCGGATTATCCATTAGCTCCCTATTAGAATCCTAACTGCCCTCAATTACGCTGCTGAGTTATTTTTTATAATCAGAGAAAAGAGCTACCTTGCAGAAAGTTGATGAGACCGAGGTTCATGGATTTTTTTTTTTTGTGTAAATATGTGAGCGTCATGGAATGCATCCATTGTGGGGTTCATTCCCTAAACAAGCCAGAATGGGTTTCGCTGTGCTTTATGTGTAATCTGTTTCAAGCAGTGTCAGCAGAGCTGTGTGTATCCCAAAGCATATGTTCCAGCATTGCAGAGCCCTTCACATACCCAACGTTTTCAGATGATACGCACAGATTCGGGTTTAAGGTCTAAAGGAACTGATCAGCCAAAAATATGCATAATTCTCCCCCTTACCCCAAAATGTAGTTGATCAGCCAAGACATGTTTGGTATCCTAAGTTTGATTCTTTAGTTTTGTACTAGAGACACAAGGCTGACTTGCTAATGTGGTTTCTGACACTGTATGTCACTGTTGTTTATAAAAATGGACAAATGATAATGGGATAATGTATAAACCTTCCAAGACTGACTCACCATAAGCTACGAGTTAAACAAGCTTTAGAGCTTTAGAGTTTTGGGTACCGTAGTATTTCATCAGGACTTCGCATATACAGTCAAGCCGGAAAGTCTGCACACCCCTTTCACCTTCTCCACGTTTCATTACATTACAGACTTATTCTAC
>JAOUQW010000031.1:2435080-2437261 GCA_028565825.1 Olivaichthys viedmensis | reverse complement strand
GTAGAATAAGTCTGTAATGTAATGAAACATGGAGAAGGTGAAAGGGGTGTGCAGACTTTCCGGCTTGACTGTATATGTAGCTCAGAGTGTTTTAAAAACTGTCTTTAGGAAATGAGTGTAATCTGACTATATGTCACGTGTGAGCTGCTGTGTGAGGACACACGAACCAAGTAAGTTCTGTTTCTCTGTAGAAATCACTCATGTTGTACATGTAAGAGTAATGTGAAAAGTGGTTAAAAGTGTTTCTTGTGTTTCTTTTCATTGAAACAGCGACCACTACCGATTTTTATTGGGTTATTTTATTTTGTGAATTTTTTTGTCAGAATAAAGAACCCCAAAGATTTTTTTTTTTGTGTTCCATGTTGGTTTAATTACCACCGGCTGCATATTTTGTTACCAGGAGTGGGGTCTGACAGTTAGATTAGTTCGAAATAAAATACAGTAGTGGTGAAGATCGCCATTGGAGGAATCCAAGGACACAGACCTGCCTGGGGTGTTGGAGACAACTGATGACTGGACAGTCAAAGATCACAAGAGAGCCCATCAGTCCCACCTTGGATGACGACTTCTCATCTGCATCCACCCATTGGTTTGCTACAAGCAAGAGACTGTCTCATATACAGTATCTTTCTGAATTGTTACTGTGCTGTTGGAGCCTGTGAACTGTCTCTTACCTGGTGGCCTTGTGGTCGTCCCTGCCCTGGTGTCCTCACAGGATCATGAGTTTCCAGTGCAGGTGGTGAATTTGTCACAGGAGGATGTGTGGTTTAAACCCAGGACAAGTTATCTGTTATCTCTGGTGGCTCCTGTGAAGTTAAATTTCAGAGGATTTCGGCAAGCATTGAACAAATAACTGTAGATAAAAGGAAAACAGAGTGTCTGACATTGACTCACTGTCATTCCTTGGTAGACTACAGTTGGGTGGCAGCCAGGTTACGTCGGTGCACAGCCATTTTCAGGTCTCTCCAGAGATGCTCTATTGGGTTCAGGTCCGGACTCTGGCTGGGCCACTCCAGGACTTTCACAGAGTTTTCCAGAAGCCACTCCTGTTTTCTCGGCGGTATGCTTCGGGTCGTTGTCTTGTTAAAATATAAACATTCGCCCAAGCCTGAGATATTGGGCACTTTGGAAAAGGTTTTCACCCAGAATTGCTCTATATGTTTCTGCATCCATCTTTCCCTCTTTCCTGACTAGTCTCCCAGTTCCTGTCGCAGAAAAACATCCCCACAGCATGATGCTGCTACCATAAGGATGGTATTAACGAGGTGATGCTCAATGCCTGGTTTCCTCCATACACGCTGCTGGGAATTGTGGCCAAATAGTTCAATCTTCGTTTCATCAGTCCAGAGGATCTTGCCTCTCATGGTCTGAGAGTCGTTCAGGTGCCTTTTGGCAAACTCCAAGCACGCTCCAATGTGCCTTTTAGTGAGGAATGGCTTCTGTCTGGCCACTCTGCCATAAAGGCCTGATTGGTGGAGTGCTGCACTGATGGTTGTCCTTCTGTAAGGTTCTCCCTTCTCCACAAAGGAACTCTGGATCTCATTCATAGTGACCAATGGGTTCTTGGTTACCTGTCTGACCAACTCCCTTCGTCCCTGATTATTCAGTTTGGCTGGGTGGCCAGATCTAGGAAGACTGTTGGTGGTTCCAAACTTCTCCCATTTGAGATTGATGGAGGCTACCGTGCTCTTGGGCACTTTCAATGCTTCAGAAATTGTCTTGTATCCTTCTCCAGATCTGTGCCTTGACATAATCCTGTCTCACAGGTCTATGGACAATTTTCTCGACCTCATGGCTTCAACACCATCAACTGTGAGACCTCATATAGACAGGTGTGTGCCTTTCCTAATTATGTCCAATCAGTTTAATTAGGCACAGGGGGGCTCCAATGAAGTTGTAGAAGCATTTTAAGGACCACTGATAGAAGTAGGATGCACCAGAGTTCAATTGCGAGTGTCATCATAAAGGGTCTGAATACTTATGTAAATGTGATATTTCAGTCTTTTATTTTTAATAAATTTACAAAATATTCCAAAAACCTGTTTTTGCTTGGTCATTGTAGAGTATTGTGTGTAGATTGATGAGAAAAAAATGAGTTCAATCCATTTTAAGATGAGTCTGAAACATAGCAAAATGTGGAAAACTTGAAAGGGTCTGAAAACTTTCCATATGCACCGTAGA
>JAOUQW010000031.1:2422580-2430080 GCA_028565825.1 Olivaichthys viedmensis | reverse complement strand
TGATCTTAAGTAATTTTTGCCATCACCAGTCACAAGGCTGATGTCACTTGTCCCTCCCACATAGCTTTTATCAAAACAATTTGTTCCTGCTTGATCAGTCTCTTTGCGCAAACTTGCGAACAAAAGATAACTAGCGAGTAAAAGCTAATTAGCGAGCGTAGACTACTGTTATAACACTATAATTGGGTAGGCTGGTACATGTAGAGTTGAATAATCTTCATTTTCCCTGCAGTATTATACAGCAATATGTGGTATATATATTAACTACTAGTTTTTTTTATACATTTATTATAGTCTGGTTTATTACATTGGTAATTAAACAGCGTTAGTAGAGAGAACCTCAAGGCGAGCTTGACACACTTCCAACAACTTAGAAGAATTAAACTTCTCATAATATTTACTGTAATTATATGCTAACTCTCTATCTAAAGTGTGGGTTGACTTATTTTTATTGGTCTCAATTTCCTTTCTTTAAAATAACTATTTCTCTTTCTCCTTCTACTCATAGTCCTTTTCTTCTCCATTTGAATTAGGCTAATGCGCCTTTTTGTCTTTAAGCCCCCACAAAAGCATTTAGGCAAGTCTTCCATGGTGATTGATGGGTCTTGGTCATCACACACTTAGCCTGAGTTACTGGAATGAGCCCAGCTTTAGAGAAAGAGACAAGCAGCCTGATTAATGCTCACTTTGTCTTGGACCACCTATTGATCACGTAATATAACAGATTGCATAACTAGATGGACGTGGCCCTTTTTGTACCACACACATGCACATTGTCATTGCCTGACCTTCTTTATCGGCGTGCTAGTTGATAGCAATATGATACGATACAATACAAAGCGATTCAATACTGTGCAAACAGTTCGATTTTGATAAAAAACGAGAGATGCCACACCTCTTTCACTAGGAATTGGCTCGCTATCTTCACATCAAACATTGTTAAACATTGTGCAAATTAGTCTGATTAATAAATTGTCAAATACTTGTACAGCAATTTTTTTTTAGCTTCAGCATTCAGTTCATGGTTGGTTTCTCACATACAGAATAACAAACAGATGACCTTAACAGTAACTGAAAGGTTATAACATCATATAGTCAACTGTGCAAAAGGGAACACAATGAACCCTCGCTTTACCAATTCAAAAGCATTAGCTTCTGCTTTAGCCGATTTGTCACCGAGATGAGCCCAGCTGGCCTCACCATATTTCACCTTCGTAATCCACAAGGGTGATAACCGCAAGAATCATGCGCTGTCAAACCCAAAAACAAGCTTTATTTACAATCGTCCCCTTCCTTTTATTCAGACAGTGTCAGTTGTACACAAGTGAATGATGAGGTTTTCATCATCCCAAATGAAAAAAAGGGAAACTGTGAACAATTTAAATTATTGAATCACGGTAAATGTAGATAAATGAATTAGCTGTAGATTACGTCCATACCTTAAACTATCTAACGTTCATGCATCACTGTCTTCCAGTATGCAGTCCAGGTAAAATATGCAAATAGATGGAAATGTAAAAATATTTCACATACTGTACGTCACAAACTCCTCGTTATGGACTCTCTCTCTCTGCACGCGCTGTGGTTTCCAGTGCGACACGCGCTTCCATACATGTGTCTATGATGTTCTTTCTTTCATGTACCCATGTGCTTTTGTTTTCGTTTTCACGTGTCTGTTTTGGTTCTGTTCATGCCCCAATTCTGTCATTGGTTAATTATCCCATCATGTTCACCTGTGTCTCATTTGTTCCCTTGATTAGTTTGTGTATAAGTACCCTCCTGTTTCTGTGTATCGTCGCAAAGTATTGTCGTGTGTTATGTGTTCATTACCAAGCGTTATTTTCCATGTCTTAGTTGCTCTGCTTCTAGTTTCCTGGTTTGTTTGTTCTCCGTGTTTCCTTTGATGTTATTTACTTCCTGGTTTTGACCCTCGCCTGTGACCTCGTTTCTGATATTGCATATGTCTACTCTACGTTTGTCTGCCTGCTCTCTGATCCACGCTCTGTATAACGAAGATGATTTACAGTATGTATTTGTCCTGTAAATAAACACAACGATCTTACGCACTTGCATCCTGCCTCTTTTCCAACGCATCGCACGTTACAGTACATCTGCGGCATTCAAATGTTAAGACAAAGTTGTTTAGAGATATGGCTTTTTTTTCAAGCATGCCTTTCCAGCATTCCCTATTTTAGAAATAACCAAGGAATAATTCTTCAAGGTTGGATATTGACGAATGTTATCATTAAACACCAACATTCACCAAAATTCACCATCAAACACCAACATTCACCAAAATTCACCATCAAACACACCAACAAAGTCCAACATTCTCCATCAAGCACCAAGGTTCACCATCAAATGCCAACATTCTCCAACAAACACCAACATTCACTGTCAAACGCCAACATTCACCATCAAACTAACAAACATTCACTATCAAATGCCAACATGCACCATCACACACCAACATTCACCATCAAACACCAACATTCGCCATCAATCACTAACATTCACCATTAAATGACAACATTTACCATCAAACACCAACATTCACTATCAAACAACAACATTCACCATCACACACCAACATTCATTATCAAACGCCAACATTCACCATCAAACACCAACATTCACCATCAAACACCAACATGGCTATTGTTCTTATCTGTTCTTAATGTTCATTGAAAACAACTGACAAGCCGAAATGAGCCAGTTTGAATGGGGGAGAACATTCTGGAAACTTCCACATAAGACACATCAACCCAACATTTAGGTGTCTTGGTGTTTGCTGGAGACTGTTGACTTGATGTGTTTACAGTTAGCAGGAAGCCATTTTTTTCCTGTAACATTCAAATTTATTGTGTGCTTTTTGTGCTTTTTAAGTGCTTTTTCACAGGCCCGTATCTCCTTTTCTTCTAAAGTTTTAGACTGTTATTAAATGTTCTTTGTCATAACAAATCTCACATATTAAATATTAGATATTGGAACATTAGAAGTTAGTGTTAGATATTAGAATATTAGAAGTTAACTCTTCAGCAAGCTCTAACTCAAAGAAACAGATATTCCTGTATTTACGTCTGTGCGTGTGTTTGTCTGCATGTGTGTGTTTGTCTGTATGTGTGTGTTTGTGTGCATGAGGTCTTTCTTCACTAAAGAGCAGTGACGTGCCGTAAGTGGGCTCTCAGTGAGTAAACATTTCTGTCAGCCCCTAATTGCTCTGTCACACCACAAAACTAATTGCGACCCGTCTCCCTCCTTGATTCCACCTAAAACAGCAATCTAAGGCTTTTACAACGGCACACACACACACACACACACACACTCTGTCCACTGCCCCAAAGGACTTTTTGAATTATTTATATGGAAACGAATCAAGAATGTCAGGATCTATAAGCCATTAATCATTATGTCATCATTAATCATCATGTTAAATGATGATAGTAGCATTTATAGTTCTATACTTTAAAAAAAATCATAAAAAGATTGCATTAAAGTATTTCCTTCACAATCGTCACAATAAGTGTCCACGATAACAATACGATAACAATATCATTCAGGTTGAATATTGTGATATATTAGATAAGCGATATCTTGGTAAAATCCTACTGGGAGAGAATGCACCAAATGGTATTTGTATAGCAGAACACACAGATATAAATGTGTCTCCCTCCATGTAGAGGACGGATTAGCAGCGCCAACTGACGTGCATTAACATGTATAGAAAATACGGCGTCGGGAGTATTTTTAGATAATGGAATTAAACTGCTGCTTGCTGGGAAACGTGCAAGATCGTTCATCACGCGCAGTGCTGGCACATCCATTAGGATTACACACACACAGGGGAAAAATGGTGGCATTAGACATGACTGCGTGCATGAGGAGACTTTAAAAGCACTTAGGAAAATGCAAGCAATAATATAGTGCTATATCAGTGTAGCTTAAGGCTGTATTATATTATTAGAATTATGTAAGATCCACATTATTTACATTTTACCAGTCATCACAAGACCAGAATTTCGACTTCTGTACCAATGCCAAGTACATGTATAGTATCACAAACCCAGATACCAAAAAAACAAAACAAAGAAAAATTAAAGACACTTGTCCTCATCTGACATTAATCCCACTGTGTTTAAAACAAATACAAAATTAATTATATCATTTTGTATTTCTGTGTTTGTTCATGTTGATTGTTTCTCGGAGCATAAGCTCAGCTTCAGTACTGTGTAACTGTTTAGGGTATTAGGCACCCTATATTTTTAGTATATTTTATGTCTTCTGCATTAGTGTGTGATTATAAAAGAGA
The DNA here is from genome assembly GCA_028565825.1 of Olivaichthys viedmensis. Classification (NCBI taxonomy): domain Eukaryota; kingdom Metazoa; phylum Chordata; class Actinopteri; order Siluriformes; family Diplomystidae; genus Olivaichthys; species Olivaichthys viedmensis. Next base: position 2,425,771 of record JAOUQW010000031.1, on the reverse strand, counting down.
ATTGGTGCAGTTTAAAAAGGCAAAGGCTGATGGATTTGTTTTCGTTTTTTTCTGTTTACTGCTCTTTATAGTATTTTTTTTAATATTCAGGAACTTTTAATTTTATTCTTTTTAAAAGCAATTTTGCTTTACAGAATTACTTTACGTGTACCTAAGACTTTTGCACATTACTGTATGTTACTGAATAAAAATAATTGTTGGGTTTTTTTCCCACTCGGTGGCCTAAAATGGCATCGATTCATAATTTTAGGTTTATGGTGTAAGTCTTTATGTTTTTAACATCAGATTTAAAAGAAAACAAAAAGACAAAAAAAAGAAATGTGTTATCAAGTTCATTTAAAAGTAGGCTACGTAAAAAATTAGACTACAGACAATTCACTAGCACTTTTGCTAAATAGCCCATTTGTGATGGCGACCTTTGGTGCTCAGGCCTTATAAGCGATCCCATATCCAAGTCCATTCCGAGTCAAATTAGCAAAATGACCTCTTTAATTCAAACCACAGGTTTTTTCAGAGTTCAAATCAGGAGACTGAGATGGCCGTTAAAAAACATTTTCATCCAATCAAAAATTGGTCTAAGGACAAGTTTTAACCTCCTGCAGAGGCAACCAGGTTTTTGCCTAAAATATCCTGGGACCCACTAAATTCATCAATCTTCACAAGAGCCCCTGGACCAACAGCTGCAATCAAGCCCCAAGGTATCAACAATCCACCACCATATTTTACTTTGGGTTTGGGGGCTTTTTCTGCCTGTGTTCATGGCCAATACGTTTGATTTTGTGGGTTGCTCCTGGGAAAGCCTTCTTTCGTGTAATGCTTCCAAACAGCTGGTTTTTATGGCGGTGGTGTCTAATAGTTGAATCTGAAACTTGACAGCCCTATTTTATTTACGTACTGAAGTGTCTGTGATTTATGACGACTCTCCTAAATTAGGTATATCAGTATTGTTAATATTGATCATCACTGAGATGAAGAGAGGATAGATTGGGGATTTTAAACTAAATATTCTAAGTGTGTTGCTGTAAAATGTAAAGAGATGACCTGGAGGAAATGGGACACAGCAAGAGGGTTAAGAATCCAAAAGTCATGTTGAGATTTTGAATACGTGTTCGTTCACTTCGATTAGTGTGAAACCAAATCATCTTGGCTGCGACTGTATCTTGATTTTGGGCCTGGTTTTCTTTTCCTCTGTGTAACGTGAGCAGTTGGAGATGTGGCCAATATCAGCATTTATCTCTGCGGCACCAGTGAAACTGCGCTGGTTTTATTGCTTATTTATTTAAATTATTCATCGCAGAGACTCAGAGCTCGGAGAGTCGACTATTGAATGAGCTTGGCACAATCGAGAAAATGGCAATCGAGAGATATCTCCAATTCCAGACATTAGTGCTGCTGCTGAGCCTCAGGGATACTTTCATATGGACCATTTTTGAGAATGTTTCTGATTTGGAAGGTAAAAGAGTGTGTGATTCAGAGCTGTGAGAAAAGTTCAACCTCTGAAGCCATGAATACCACAAGAGTGAGCCATTCACTCAAATCCTATGTTGCAGGTGCCCCGTTGTCTTCCGAAATCTCTTCTCTGACAACTTTAGTTCCTCCCTGCGTTCTCATTCAACAGTGTTTGGCGCAAAGATGGTCCCATCCTTTCCTATTTTTTCTTACAATAATGAAATACATTTTAAATAAAAGTAAAACAGTTGTTATGTATACAATGAGCAGTAGCCTGTATACAATTTGGCTACTACCATTTCATATCGCATTGTAAAAAAAATGTGGATAAATCATGTATTGTTTAACTTTTTGGAGAACTATTGTTGCTAGGAATGTGGCTAGATCTCAGACTCGCACTTAAAAAAATGTCATCTCACTCACTCTTAATTTCATTGGTTGTCCTTTTTTCAATGTGACGAGATGTTTGTGGAAGTAAATCTGCTATGAGCTGTCTTATTAGTCTGTGTGTTTATACCCTTTAGATTGCATGTGTGTTTTGCGAAGTCTTAAGAGAAAAAACAGCGCAAAATAGAGAGCGAGAGAAGGAACGAGAAAGAGACAGAGGTGAGACAGTGTAAGAAAGAAAAAAAAGAGCTAGGGGGGATGCTGTCTCTCTCTGTAAATGCTCAGAGCAGCGATTTTTGGTGATTTCCTCTCGACTGGGTTAAACCATTTTATAATCAGACACCACTTTTAACAAAATAATGTGTTCCCTGCCGGAGAGAGAGAGAAATAAAGAGACTATATACTTATGTTCAACTGCTTTTAGCTCCTGTGTGTTACATCACATCCATAAATACACACAGATCTGTTTTGTCTGTGGAGGTGTTAATCTGTGCTGTAACATTTGCCATTTGCTGTGAAAATTATATACGTACATGATGAAAACCCTATCTACATATATGCACTGACATAGAGACATACAAATACATGTCACCCTGCTGTTATAGTCCCCAGTTCGTCTGATGTGGGCATGTAGCGACCGCTCCTGTTATCACTTGTGGGCGTGGCCTGATCAGCTCTTTTTACGTTCCGATAAAAAACAGCAGTAGTCAGATTGTATACTGTATAATTGATACACATCGCCACGTTACTTTGGTTCAAAATGTAATAAAACCCAGGAAAAGACGAGACGTTTAAGTTTTTCCTCCATTTTTTCGCCAAACACCGTTGAATGGGGACTAAATGGAAACTAAAGCTGTGAGAGTGGATTTGGGGGAGGGGTCAAGTGTGAACCAGGCATGTGTCTATATTAGAATTTTATTTTCACGATAATTGGAAAACCTTTATCACAGTTTACAATATCACAATCCACGTACATTTATTTAACAGCTTAAAATAAATGAACAATTGCATTTAAGGCGAGACACTTACAGGTAGAAATGACGATTTTGGTCGCATCAAACATTTTTCAGTTTTTTGGATAAATTGCATCTATAACACGTCTTCTCTTACAATGTAGTAATACATTTTTTTAAAACTCAACAGAAATGTGTTTATTTCACTGTTTTTGTTCACTCGCGACCACTGCATTATCTGAAACCTAGCAACTTTAAAGAAGGCTTTAGCTCTGCCCCTTATAGCACAATCATGTCATGACATATATCCCTAAAATGCTTGTTTCCTGATGTATATGTAAATGTATGTGTCATTATGACGCATATGTAAATTTCCTTTATAAACCTTATAAAACACACTTA